>CAKNYM010013123.1:0-25565 GCA_932195095.1 Andricus curvator | reverse complement strand
GACTTCTGACGGAATAAGCCGTGATTTTTTGAGTGAGACGCCCCTCGATGGCACCTTATAGTTATCATATTTAGATATAAAAAAAATAATGATTCTCTGAACAAACTTTACACGGAAAAAAGTAGATAGTTAGATTCACTTTGATGTATTGTCAACTTGAAGTTTACTTGTTCGCATTGTACAAAAAACAATTCAAATAGTTTTTGATACTGAATGAGATAGTGATCTCAAAATATACAAAGTCTGAAGTCAGCATTACTACTTCAAATTGTAAAAAGAAAGATTACTAGAACAAGGAGCTTCAATAACTATTTGAAATAGTACATTTGAACATGGGAGACTGTATGAATAACTAATTTTCATAGTAAACAAAGAATTGTGAGTTTGACTTTTGCAAGTGAGTTCGACCTGCTTTTTCGCATTGCAATAATCACTGCGCGAGATTGTTAGCCTTACTATTTGAAATTGTAAGTGAGTTCAGTGGCACAACTAGAAACGTGTAGGGGGTTTTAGGCGGTCCGTTTCAAATTAAAAAAGAAGGACGACTTATAACTTGCTTATCAGTAAAACAACAGATTTTCGCTTTTCAATATATAAGACAGACCGCGCACTGACCTTTTACAAAATTAAATAAATTATCGGGAATTATTTTATAATGTTTTCTCTTTTATCATAATATCAGTTGAGATAATTATTATAAATGAACATAGTGAATAACTCTACTTTATACTTCAATACTGTTTTTTTGTTTTGTACAAAATTTTCAGAATTTAAAAATATTCTGAAGAATTATATATAAAAAGGATACTTTTTTTTACATTATTTCTACTATGGAATTTTCTGCTTATGATATTTTTAATTTCTTATAACACTAAAATTGATTAGGATCGTACTGGATTAAGCCACCTAAGTTCAAATATTATATTATTTGGAAGAATTTTTTTTTTAGTAGAATAATACATTGTTTTCGACATATCATTTTTGAACCAATAATGAAAAAATAATCTGTAATAAAATTTGAGTTCAAATTAATTTCCAATTTTAACGTAGTAATAATTTTTTCAATCTTTTCACATTGATATTTGTAAAAATTACTACCATTTCATGAAAAAAAAAATATTTTCTAATTTTTTTTCAGATTTTCAACAACAATAAAATCTACCATACTACTATGATATCGCGATCTTTGATATTACAGGGATCACAGCGTAAAAGGAGCTCAAAAAAGGGTAAATAGGGTGGTTTTCGCACGAAAAAGGGGAAAATAGGGGAAAGATTAAACATTTATTTTCATATGTCGAAAATAACAAACAACCTTTCCGTAAGAAATGTTATATTTTTAAACAACTTTGAATGATTTCTGCCATTTAAGATTTATTTTTAAAAATTGGATATAGTTAGATTGTTGGAAACCCATCCAGAGTGAAATAAAAAAGTCCGGGAAAAAATAAAATTAGTTAAATATACAATTTTGACATGTTTGACATCGTTCTCATAAATATTTCTTTCCAAGATTTGTCATTTCATCCTTACTATAATTCATACTTTCAATCTAAATTTAAAACAATTGAAATCAGTTAATATCTTCTGTTCTCTTTCTTAAATTTACAATTAAACAATTTTTTTAATTAAAAAAAAAATTTGCCTTATGGAAAATTTTTGGAAAATATACAAAAACATGTTTTTTGGATTGATTCGAACCTGAAATTGAATCACCTTGAACCAAAGAAACATGTTATTATTTTTTATCCATGGGAAACATTTTTTTCGTGGTGTTTATAACGTTCGAAAATCGCAAAAAAAGATATGAAATCCCAAAAATCCTAATTCACGACAAACATTTTTTTCCGAAAAAGAAAAATAAAAAAATGTTTCTTTGGTTCAAGCTGAATAAATATCAGTTTCGACATATTCAACTTTTTTTTAAATGTGTGCATATGACTCAATCAAAAAAAAAACATGTTTTTGCATATTTTCAAAAAAATTGTAACTGAGCAAGAAATTTATTTTTAACTTTCACAATTTTAAATTTTCAATCAGTAAGATCATTTTTTAACAAAATAGTTGAATTTTTGAATTAAGAACAACAGTTTTTAACCAAAAATCGAATAGTTATATTTTCGTTTCAAAAAATTAATTTTCAATTGAAAAAACTGAATTTTCTCCCAAATTGTTGAATTTTCTACAATGCAGTTGATTATTCAACTCGAAAAAATTTGAATTAATAATTAAGAAGTTAATTTTCAACCAAACATCACAATTGTTAGTTAAAAAACCTACTTTTTAACAAACAAGAAAAAACTAACTAAAATGATGAATTTTTAACTAAGAAATTAATTTTTAACAAAGTTGTTCAAAAATCACCAAACTATTGAATTTTCCCAAAAAACACGAATTTCCAACAAGAGTTGAGTTTTCAACCAAAAAAGATTTTTTAGCCAATGAAGAAAAAAAATTGTATTCAGCATGTCGAATTTTAAAGCAAGAAGATGATTTTTCTACAAAAAAAGGACGAATTCTTAACAGATTACATAAATTTTTAACCAAATATTTCAATTTTCAAAATAAAAAAGATCAACTTTGAACCAAAAATGGAATTGCTACATTTTCATTTCAAGAAACTAATTTTCAAATGAAAAAAACCAATTTTCTACCTATTTATTGCATTTTCGTGCCAAAAAAAGTACTTTCTACAATTCACTCGAATTTTTAACTCAAAAATATAAGCTTTCAATACAAAAAATAATTTTCAATCAAAAATTGCAATTTTCAGTTTGAAAAGTGCATTTTTAACAAAGTAGTTTGATTTTCAACCAAAAAGATAGCTTTTCAACAAAATAAATATATTTTCAACCAAATAGTTACATTTTTAACCAACTTTCTGCCAAAAAATATAACTTTGGAACGAAATTTGAATATGCAACCAAATAGTTGAATTTCCAATTAAAAAGATCAATTTTCAAACACAAATGGAATAGTTCAATTGTGAGTTTAAAAAAATTAATTTTCAACCAAAAAAAGTTTCAACAATAGTTAAATTTTCAAGTAAAAATTTAAAAAAATTAAAAATTGCTCAAGTTAGAACATTTAAAATTCCAGTTGATGAGTTTGGAATATTCCATTTTTTAATTAGGTATTTAACTTTGTACATTTCAACTAAAATGTATTAATCTTCTAATACTTATTTAAAAAATAATATATATTTTGTAACTGTTCCAATTTTATATTGGATAATAACTTCTGTCGGCAGTTTTCACATTTTCAACTTGCTTTAAAATATTTCATCTTCAAATTTGTTTAAGAGTATTTATTTGTAATGGTCTGAACTTGGAACGTGTTCCTTATTTATTCATAAATAATTTATTTAAGTGCTATAATTGCTTTAATTATTATTCAATAATGGGTACAATTTCAAATATCGTATATTTAAAGAGAAAAGGGGGAAGGTTTTTGAGAATAGGGGGGAAAAGGGAAATTTCAAGAAAAAAGGGAAAACTAAGAAAAAGAGGGGAAGACTGTGCACCCTGATATCAATTTCTCGGAACCGAATATTTTTTTTTAAACAGTTTTTATTCTAATTCAGCATCCCCATATCTCATGAGAAAAATTTTATTTGTGCAAAAAATTTAAATTTAAATCACAATTCAACGTTTGTCTCATCTTAAAATAGTGATTTCGATTTTGCATTTGATATATTATTACGATGTTTAAACTATTTTTTATTTATATATCAGTTCAAAATTCAAAAACTTTCATTCGAAAACATTTTTTCAAGCCTTAATTTTCAATAATACAAAATATGTACTTTTTAAAAATTGTAATTCAATTCATTTTATAATAATATACATATAAATTACTAATAATATATTTACTGTGTGAGTTAATACTTCTAAGCAAAATATTTTTCCCAAGCTCGTTACAAAATATTAGAAATCATCAGTAAGAGATTAGTTAAAAAAATGTTAAGTAATTATTTATTATAATTTCTTAGCTGGCCACGTTTTTCTCAGAGAAACCGCTTGACCGAGAGTTTGTCAGAAAAATCTAAGCGGTTCCGTAGCTCACTTGACTAACACTTGCGCTAGATTTAGGTTTTAGGACAGGTTTTAGGTAGTTAGGTAGGGTTCGATTCCCCAGCGGGGGCGATTTTTCAAAGCGTTTGAGCGTGCGATTATATGTGTAAGTCTCTGTGGATGCAATTGTTAAGAATAATCGTAAATTAAGTGCAGTAATAATCATATATAAAATAATTTTTTCCTTTTCAAATCGATCGACGTTTCACATCATTTTTGTTGTCGAAAGTTTCGAGCTCATCTATTTATAAATCGTGTATAGAATGCGTGCAGAGCATATATACATATACATATGTGCGTTACAATGCGAAATCGGCAAAGTTACTCTTCACAGAAGTAAGGCATACTACACGAAATAGTAACTCTTATTCTCCTGAGTGTGGACGGTTACCAACTGGTGCAGTGCATCCTACTATTTGAAATTGTTCAACCTACTCTTTTAAGAAGTCAGTCTAAATAACCTGAATGCGAAATAGTAATTTTAACAAAATTCACCGACGAAGAGCTGAGGTTCAATTTAAAATAGTTAGAGCTGCTGGTTCACAGAGTTTTTTTAACGATCCACTTTTTTCCGTGTATTAATGTAACATTGTCCTATTTTTCGACGTACGAACTCAGGTTTTTCAACGTAATCAAATGTAAATATGTATCTACTTTTTAAACTTTTCAGGAAATTTAGATGACAATTGTCATCGTTAATACCATTTTCTTATCAAATTTTTATCATCTTATGTATTTACAAACAAAAAACTTCCGCTTTTTCGAAGAATTAACAGACAATTGTATCGGCACGTTCTTACTGTGATTACGGGATTACACTTCCTGTATTTCTCGTAATGTTACTTGACAATACATGTCACTTGATTTTTTCCTGAAGAAATGAATATCGGCACTACAGGCACTATTGCATGGGCATTCACTTATTAATCTTGATTTAGCTTACCTTTATTTGTTTAGAGCATAGTAGTTTTTCCGAAATGCGTTTGTAGGTTCGTTTTTATTTTATATTTGTATCGAGGTTTTTTTTTATTGGTTATTTTATTAAGGCATTCAACAATTTCACTTTTATTCATTGTGTTTTTGTTCGTCCCGAATTATGGACGTCATTTCATTCGTTTCTATGCTTTTCTTCTGTTTATATAGTGTTCTTTCAGGTTTAACAACATATTTATTAAATAAATTATTGAAACATGGAGAGTCTCTCGAAATTTAAAATAAGAAATTGAGCAACGTACTAATATGTTCGAGTTCTGAAATAGTAGAAGTACTACTAAATTATTTGCAAGAGAAATATAATCCTTCTGAGAATTTGCGAGAGTTTATCCGCGTCAGGCTTTCACGGCATTTTATGCCAGCGTTTATAACAAAATGGGAAGAGATATTTGCAAGCAAAGAAGAGCAAGAGAAAAAGTTTATGGGGGAAAACAAAACATGGTCAAAAACAACATTTTCTGTCTAAAAACAAAGAGCTTCCAATAATGTTCTGAGAAAACCAAAAAAACAAGAATTGAGGAACTAAAACAGTCCATTCCAGGAGATTTAGTTCATTTGTGTAGTAATTTATAAACTTTGAATGTTGAAATATCAGCAGAACAAAGTGAAAACATTAATGGTAAGCCACTAGCACTTTTTGTTGACTTGAAATTGAAAAATAAAAACACGAACTCTAAAGCAAACACTTGAAAGAAAAAACTGCAGACATTCTCCATCCTTACAAACAGGTTACAAATGCAAATAGCAATTGTTATCCACCATGTATTGTAATACGTACACTGTTACAAATTTTTAAGATTCTGCAATACTTTTACAATACAAGGTACATTTGAGGTGAAATTGCAATGCATGAAAGGTAACATTACAACACTAGTATTTGAAACCTACAATGCAATATACTGAAAGTTTCAAACAGACATTTCTTTACAGTGTATTACAGTGAAATAGGAACCACTATTCGATTATAAGATCTTTTGAATCATGCTGCTACGAGACTGTTGAAAGTTAACGACGTTAAACCTCCTGAAGATGCGAGGCATTTAAAAATTTTCTTAAAATATGGAAGTGATGGTACATCTGGATTCAATTATTATAAGCAAGTTTCCGAAGATTCTAAAAATTCATATAATAGTCTGTTTTTGATTTCGTTGCTTCTTCTTCGTCATGAATGCTTAAAAGATCTGTCATGGCCACTAATTTGGAAAACCCTGCGACCATTTTCGTCAAAAAATTGTTTGCCTATAATTGTTTAGTGTACCAAAGAGACAAGATTAAAGATTTTACTTGAATTTTGGAATATTGACACGCAAATAAAAAAAACTAAAACCAAGTAATGTCGAAATTGATAGTTTCGTTTATTCTGTGTTGCGTGAACTAATTGGCACAATGATTAATAGGAAAGAATGTCAAGACCTCACTGGAACATCAACTGCATGAATAATTTATACGAGTTTTACAAGGAAAAGAAATAAGGAAGTGTTTAAATTCGGATTGCAAGTTTGACATTCATGGATTGGACTAATGGAATGCGTACACAACATTATACATAGCTATCGGTTGTCGATTAAAACGTGAGCATCTAAAACATATGAGGAGAAGCATGCTCGTGATACCAGAAAAGAAAATGTCAAAAAAGAAATTCTTCAGCAACTTGGCTCAATTGTGGACACGCCCAAAGTGGGAGCTAGGTCATCCAATAATGAAAATATGTACATACAAACAGAAAGTTCTTCGAAAACTATGAGACAATTTCAAAAATTACTGGTTTCGACGAAGAACTCTTGAAGTATTTATGCGTCGTTTTGCAACTATGTATTATCATCTAGTAAAGCCATCAATGCAAACAAGTTTCGCGAGCAGTGTCTAAAAACAGCAGAATTGTATGTAAAAAAAATGTAGTTGGTACTTCACGCTTGCATCAATGCATTAATCCATGGTGCCAATATAAAAAACAACCTGGTTGTCCCAGTCAGTCATTTATCATTTATAATATATGAAAAAAACAAGTCGGATTGTAACACTGACTTATTGAATTACATCGTATTCTGCATTGATCTTTATATAACGAGTTTGACAACTGATTTCGTAAGGCCAGAAAGGACATTGCGTGTACCCAGGTGGAAACACATCACTGGCGCAGTACTGGCCAGTACAGATTGCCAGAGTCCCAGTACTGTGCATCAGTACTGGGTCAGTACTGGACCAATACTGGCGTGCGGTACTGGCGCGGTACTGCACACCAGTACTAGTTGTGTACTGGCAAACCGCTGGCGTATGAAAATTGCGGAGTTAATTTTAAAAATGATAAAAAATCATTCAATTGTTTTTATGAACACACTGTAAAAAAAAATTCTGGTAATTTTACCACTTTCAGAGTAGGTCCGATTATTACCTATTCCCAAAGTAACGTTTTCGCTGACATTAACGAATATCCACCTTTAATATGGAATTCAACTTTTAGGTTATGTAAGTTTCCAGACAGATTCTGTAAAATTACAATGCATTATGAATTTGTAGGTGATGGTATTCTAACAAAAAATATTCGGGTTGTTATTCAACATGGTAACTTTAGCATCTACATGAGAAATGTGAATAATGGTTATTTGACTAGAAATTGTAAATTTCCTGTTCAAATAAGGAATACAGCAGAAAGCAATTTTTTAAATAAAAAAATTCTTGTTTAATGATACAGTATGTTTTTTTTAGTTTCGGTATACTACGTAATTATTACAAAAGAAA
The DNA here is from genome assembly GCA_932195095.1 of Andricus curvator. Lineage (NCBI taxonomy): Eukaryota > Metazoa > Arthropoda > Insecta > Hymenoptera > Cynipidae > Andricus > Andricus curvator. Next base: position 17,760 of record CAKNYM010013123.1, on the reverse strand, counting down.
TTAACATATATATGAATATAAATGAATGAATTTATTTTTTTCAATACATCTTTTAACTATTGATCACAGCGAACAAGCACAAATAAAAATTATCATAAACAAGCTTTTGCTATTACTTAAAAACTATTACAATCTGAACTCTAAGTTAAGCGGAAGATTTATATATTATACATACGAATTTTTTTTAATTAAACATCTTTTTTGTTGATAATACTGGAGGTATTCACAGCACTAAGCTTCTTATAAAATAGTCGGCTAGTAGTCCAAGCAGTACACTAAACATTTACCAATTTGGCTTGAATTTGGCTTGGACAATAGTAGACGAATTATAAAAAGTTAAGGAGTTTCGCAGGCCGAAACTTATCTTTTCAAAATGAAAGAACACAATAAAATAGGAAAAATGGAAAACAGAAATTCTGAAATTAGAATTTCGATCAAATAAAAACGACAATACAGGATAGTACAATTCACACTAAGATGGTAAAGTCACTAAATTTCGATTCTTCAAAGTGACAAATATCAATAAAGCATGTTCTTGGGATCAGAATTACACGGAAAAAATTTATCCGTAAAAAAGTCACGAACTAGTAGCTAGGTCTCGGATATGAGAAAAATTCATCGGATATTTATGTATTTTCGTAAATAACCTGCGAACTTTGAGAAAGATTGACGAACTAGATGTGAAAATTCTAAAACGGTTCATCACTTTTTTTTACGTGAATAATTACAAAAATACTACGAGTGATTGGGAAAAGATTCTCAGACCACTCACGAGCTTGCCCGACAAATCTGGGAACTCGAAAGAAGTTTCGCCTGTACGTGGCCCACACACACACTCTCCCAAACGCGCGGTGCGTGTGTGTGCGCTCGTATGTGTGCCTCGAGCTCGTCGGATGAGTGGCTAGAAGTTTTATAATACCTATTTTGTTTGGCCTCGATGGCTACGCGTGTTTACGCACTCCTGGTATATGTTTAGAAACTGGCGAGTCAGCAGTCTTTGAGGGTTCGAATCTTCTGAGTTGTTAATTTATAAATTAATATAAAATTAAATCGCACAAATAAAATTTTTCCTCTTTTTATTTCAGTCTGAAATTTTCAGGAACTGTTCGTAGGAAATTCGAACTGTTCGTAAGAAACTTCGAAATTTATCCATATATTTCTCATAGAAATAAGGATTTAACGTTTCATTTTTTTATCTCGTATCCGAGACCTAGCTACAAGTTCGTGACTTCTTCACGGATAAATTTTTTCCGTGTAGAAAAAAAATTAGTTTAATACAATATTTTGACGCAATAACCATTTAAAATAAACGATCAGGCAAGGTAGTTCACATTTTTGATAGTTTTGAGTTGCACAAAAAAACAAATTTGTTATTCTGGGCTCTAAAACAGCCCTCATTGATCACCCTAATCTACAATTAAGAAATTAAGATTTATGTAGAATTTATCGGAACGACCAAACAATTCTGATTCATGTTATGATTATTATAACCCTAAAGAAAATAAGCACTGTCCACGAGTTTACACCTCGTTTACTGTATAAAATAATGTTCGTCATTGCGACTGTTGTATCCGATGAATTGTTGCTAGTAAGGTATATTATTACTGACTTCACTAAAATATTATGAATTACATTCTCATAGAATGCAAAAGCCCTCTCAGATATTTATTGCTATCAAATTTCAAGTCAAAAAAATTGCTTTTCTGAGAAGAAAGTTTCTAAAGAACAAAATTTGGCTTTTTTCTGAATTCCACAAATGCGGGAAAAACTGAAGTCTAAAATAAACAGCCTGTTTTAACTGCGAAGTCTCATATTATACTTGTTTAATTTTTACTAAAATCATTTGGAATTATTTTATTTAAAGCCTTGTTTAAAGTAAGGGCCTTGTTTTTACACGTTTTGTTTTTTGCTCTACATATTTTGTCCGGAGGCGAGATGTTCAAAAAATACATTTGAAGAAATTGCAATGCGCACCCGAAATTTTTTGGATACGTTTTGTTAAAAATGAAATAGATAGCCATCAACAACTTCAGTGCATGGACGAAATTTGCAGCCTGGAAAACCACCTGACCCTCGAATATAAGGAAATATTCGTATTTTTTCTCCTTATTGGCCAAGTTCGGTTGTGTTTCTTGTATGTTGAAGATATTCTCATTTTCATTGATTTCTGCATCATCATCTGACGTTGCTAAAAATAATGAATAATTAATGATACCATTTGAAGAAATGAGAATGACAACTGGATAAGGACCAATTTTTCAAAATTCTGCTTTTAACGCTTTCGAGTAATTTTGGACACAATTTATCGATAAATATTAGGAACGTGTAAAAAATATTTCTCATGACTCAAAAAATGAATTTGAAAATTATACCCCGACCAGCGGCTACCCTGTTACAAATAAATTGAAAAAATTCAATACTCACTTCGGTAAATAATGCACGGATATGTCACATCAACAAGGAAGTTGAGACACCTTCAATGAGACACCTGTCAATTCTTGGAAATGCCAGAACAAGCAAACTGGTTTCAAAAGCCAAGGCCACAAGTTTAATATTTTGTTTATAGTTGGATGTTGAACGATATCGTTTAGAAAACTTCTACTCTTGGCGTAGGTTGCTTTTAGGCGTAATTCGATGTCACTTCCAGGATTAACTTCGTTTATCTATGTCCAAAGTTTCTAAAATTTAAAATGGAAGTCTAAGAATAAATAATCTTAACCCAACAAACATTTCAATGAAAAAAATAAAAGTTTCATCGATTTGAAAATCAAAAATTTCAATTTGAAGTAGCGTCATAAACAGTAAAGTTTTTAGAACAGAATAATTTTAATTTTTAACCAGTAGATATCCCAAATTTGAATTCCAAATGATTAGATTCATACTTTTTTTAAAAGGAAACGAAATTTTTAAGAGAAAACTCCATTCTTTGTAATTGAAATGTTAAATGATGTTGTCCTCTTCAAAAACAACTTAAAACAATAAAACGTAAAGCAAAAATAAATTTTAATATAATTTTATGTAACACCTGGATTAAAAGCTTTCAAGCTAAAAGAACGATTTCAAAAGCCACTTCGTAAAATGTGTAAATAGATTAATTATAATTAAATTTTATTCCTTTTTTAATCTTCCATTAAGAAAAGTAACAAATACAAAAAACGGAATAGATCAAACATTTCATATCTGAAATCGCAGACTCCAAACAGAAAAAAACATTCGTCCTTAGACATCTTTTGACTTCTTCTATTTTCATTGGTATTTAATATCGTTATTAGAATTCTTTAGATATATGTAAACTGCAGTTACGAGTCTGTCACAATAAAAATCGCAAATTTATTCGAGGCTTCTGAATGTTAGTAGGCGTTACTTTTAGTTTCGAAGCTTTATCAACACAAAATAGTTAATTAACATCAAGATTCTAAAATAATCTCAACTATTGTGAACCGTGAACCTAAACAAATAAATTGTATAGTCAGAATGCATCAATCAATTCAGTAGTGAATAAAATATTTTAAAAATTATAAAATGAGCACATCCTGCAATCATGCTGTTATTATTAATTGTTTACTTTCTTAATATCATAATTGAGCTTCGATGCTTCTACCGGCATCCTAACGGTTAAACGTGAAATTCTAATCGCAATTTCAATTTACCGATTTTCGATGTAAGTGCAAAAACATTTTATTCCAAATAATAGGACTGAAAGTAACTTACCTTTCCGAAAAATTTAGGCGTCTTCGTCGATACGAATTTTGTCGTTGACAAACCATGTACACAAAATGTCACAGCCAAAACACAATAATTTGTCGAAGTCACTTGAAGTGGACTCTGAGTCTCTGAGTTGCTCCGAGTTCTTCAGAGTTCTTTTTTTTATATGTAAATATATTGAAAATATGATATATTGAATTAAAAACAGATGGATTTTTTACTCAAAGTTATAATAAATTGTAGTTTAAAAAGTTGTAAAAATATATTTCATATTGAAAGAAAGGGAAAAATTCCCCTCTTCAAAAGATTATTATTTATTGAACTTAATATATCCTTTTATTGTATGTATATTTATACTATATTTTTTATCAATTTTGTAAATAAATTTTTCCATAATTTATACCATTCTGAAACACTCTTTTACAAATAATTGTAATTTTACCATTTTTTTCATTATTCTCCGCAACTTTGAAACTTTACAATTACTTGTACTTATACTACGTTAAGAGCTGTGCAAGTACGCCGCGTTATCAATTATCAAATTTCAAGACGTGAGATTACGTTGGAAAAAGGAATTTTTAACAGTTTCTGTACTTTTACCAGCGTCAACAAAATCAACACTCTGAAAGTAGGTCCATTTATTACCTACTCTGAAAGTCATAGATTCACAAGCAGAAACTGTACTTCTACAACGCCTTGCTATAGTGTCAGTCTAAAAGCGGTAAAGTTACAAGATTCGTTGGAACTTCTAACATGCAAGTGGTATTCATCCCATAATCAGAGTAGTAAAGTTGTACCAATTTTTTGTTGGTACTTTTACCATTCTAAGTGGTACAATTTTTTTATTTTTTACAGTGCATTCATTCATCATCATGCGACTGCATATCGTCCGAATATTATTTATAATTACAAAAGTGTACATTTCAAACTTTTTGTTAAATTTTAACACCTACTATTGCTGTACTCTAAAGACATGATAAAAAAGGTATTTTAAAAATAAATAATAATTGATTGCGAGTATTTTGGCTATAAATGTTAACGGTCCTGCTTAGAATGAATATATAATTACATATATTACATTTTTAAACATTATATTTCAAATAAAATTTCTAACACTACGGGGTTTCGAACCTACAACTATCGCCTAGCAGTCGCTTAGTCTTAACCATTAGTCTAAACCTACAGAATTTAAAGTCAATGAAAAAACCATCCTCATAAGCCACAGCTCAAACAAGTTGAAACAATCATGTTTTAACTTTTTTTCTCATTAATTTTTGTATTATTATACGACAACAAATAGATGTTAAAAAAATGAACTGTTAACTGGAATATGAATAAAATAATTTTTAAATAAATAATTTCAATCGGTTACAATTTTTCTTCGTGTAATATTTTGTTTTTTCGTGTTTTGGACCATTTTACAACTTTTGATAATGACATAAATTTCATTTTAAATGAGCATTTAAAACTTATATCGATGGAACTTCGAAATTTTATCGCGTTAATTTTTTGAATAACAAAGTTCAAACTTTTGTGTAACGTTTTGCTTTTTAGGTGTTTTAGACAATTTTACAAAGATTAAGAATTACATCAAAGGTAATTTTTTTTGAATATTTACTGATCCCTTTTCAAAGAATTTGCACGCGATAAATCAGGGAAATAACGGTATTTCAGACGTTTTTTACATTGAGGATTAAAAAAAATAATAAATAAAATAAATTAATTAATTAAATAAATAAAATAAAATTCAACCCTTTTTCAATTTAAAAAAAAAAAAAGACTTATTGGCTCCTCGTTTAGAGGTAGGCCGGGATTCAGCAGATGGGCACATATTAACTCCTATCTAATACAACGCTGCTGAAGGCTGGTAACCTTCTCAGTTCAATTCACCAACCAATTGAGACTCTCGGTTTCCTTTCTCTGTCCTCACCCCCCCCCCATCCCAGTAACAGAAGTTTTGGTGGGACTGACGTTACAACTAGACTCTCCCCCGTGTGAAAAAATTTCGTGACAGTCTTAAGTAGGGAGATCGGCTGGCTAGTCCGAATCTAGACCGTCTACTTAAGACGGTCTGACAGGGTGTTGGCCTTGGTCCTTTCAGACGGACTCGATTGAAAAATTTTCAAAGTGTCATCAAAACGGTCTGGCTTGGCCACTCTCAGACGGTCTGGATTGGAAATATCTAAGTGCTATCGTGACGGTCTGGTGTGATCCTCAGCAGACGGACATGATTGGAAAAACTTCGAAGTAAAGTGTGCAGGATCGTTTTCTGTTGACGTCATTGACAACGTATCTAGGTTTGTATACACATTGTTTTTCGGTAATTGTCGAGCAATATAATATACAGTTATCAGATAAGCGTTTGGTTCTCTTCTTAACTTCTAAAACACTTAAATGTATTTCACACTGACTCTAACTTTTTGGAATATTTTATAAAATTCTGTAAAATAAAAAAATTGGCTTTAAAATTTTCTAGATTCTTTTCGATACATCTGATATATTCAAAAATGTTTTTGAATTCTTTTCATGAATCTTAGAAGAATTATGTTTATATAACTTCAAAAATAAACCGATACCGGCTTCATTTGAATCTTGCCGCTCTGAGCTGGTAGTTCGGGAGAAAATCGCCAGGGCGCGACACGCCGCCTCTCTCGCAATAGAAATAACGCGTAGAGTGTTTAAGAGAGCAGTCGACGCGAAGCAAAGCATACTTACGTGGCGCAGAGGAAGGAAGGATTGGGTAGGGTACCGGCTGCTGCGATCAAAGAAGAGGACAGAACTGGAGTGGAGTCTCCACTGGAGACTCCACTCGAATAATATTTTTTTATACATATGTTTCGTCAATATAATATAATTAGAAACTGTTTCTGTAATTCTTATACTTTTTTCCCTCCACTTTTTCTATGGTGTAATCTAGACCATCGCGTGGTAAAAGCGTTACGCGTCTGTCCATCGTCTGATTAGCTGGTCTAGTCTGGACGAGCTGATCAGCAGCTGGTGAGCGCCGTCTAATCTAGTCTATCTCATGGTTAAGGCGTTACACTTCTGGCGAGCGGCGCTATTAGACCGTCTGTCCAGCGTCTCAACAGACACAAGATGGTCTCTCCAGCGCCCCGAAATTTTTCCACACGGGCCACCGTACGACGAATAATCACTTAACTTGGACATTATTTCAGCTCACAAAACAAATCTCGCGCATAAAGGTAATAGTTGGGTGCACAATCTAAACATGAATAATACAAACAATAAAGTAGCCTCGGAATGGACTGAAACTTTGATTGACGAAATGCATACACACGGTAAACGTAAAGGTCGAGTTTCAGGCGATGAATGGAGACTGGGTGTTTGGAATGCTAGAGGAGTGAATGATCTTAAAGTAAGAGAACTACGAGAAACTATGCATGCAAGGAAACTAGATATTTTATGTGTACCTGAGACGAAGAAAAAGGGTTGCGAAAGTAGAAACATAGAAAATGGGGTGTTGAAAGGCGGTTTTGAAATATGGTCAGCAGTAGACAGTGAATCACATGGTAGTCAGGGGGTCGGTTTCATCATGAATGAAAAAGCAAGACAACATCTCAAAGATCATGGGTTTGTATCTCCCAGATTGTTGTAGGCTAAAATAAAGGTAGGAATCAGAAGATTATTTATCATGGCGTGCTACGCCCCAGTTGATAGTGACCCGAGAGAAGTCAAAGATGCCTTCTGGGACACTTTAAATGATACAATAAGTATTTGCGATCAAGGTGAAAGAATAATTCTGCTAGGAGATATGAACGGATGGGTCGGTGTCCAACGTCAGGATACAGATACAGAAAGGGTGCTAGAAAAGGGCCTATTTATTAAAAATACTTGGTTTAGACATAAAATGATCCACATGTACACCTGGCGTAAAAGAAATAGCCACAGTATAATTGACTTTGTTATTGTGGATGAAAGAATAAGAGAACTAGTTAAAGATACAAGAGTCATGAGGGGTTCCGAATGCAATACTGATCATTACCTCTTAGTCTCCAAAATAAATTTAGGGCGGGGATGGAGAAGAAAGATAACAACAAAAACAAAACAAACGCGAATAAAGATTGAAAACTTACAGAAACCGGAAGTGCGAATAGACTTTCAAAATAGGTTAAACAAACGTATAGATGAGACAATTTGGAAGGAGTTACTAAACAATAAAGATATAGAGGGCATGTGGACTTTGCTACGGGATATCATCGTTGAAACTGCGACCGAAATATGTGGCACGGCGGTTGTAGGAAGAAAATCTGGTGATGCATGGTGGAATGATGAAATTGAGGCAGCCCAAAAAGAAAAGAAAGAAGCACACGAAAGAACGTTGCACATTACAGGTCTCAGCGATGAGGAGAGAAATAGACTTGAAAATGATTACAGACACAAAAAGAGAAAAGTTCAACGACTAGTCAAAGAGAGTAAAGAGAAAATCAGAACAGAAAAAGAGAGGAAAATACAAAACAGCTTTGAAGGAATTATGATACTATTATATAAACAGTTGAAGGAAAGTAAAAATACAGAGTTTGCGAGCATGAGAAACAGCAAACGTGAAATGCTATATGATATAGACGGGATAGTAGACGCTTTAAAAGACTCTTTTAAAGAACTATTAGGATGTGAAGATATAGGACAACAAAAGTGCGACATAGAACATAATGCATTAGAAAACCCAATTGAAAAAGTCTGTGTCACTGAGGTCAGAGACATAATAAAGAACTTGAAAAACGGTAAGGCTGCTGGTGTAGACAGTATCAGCGCTGAAATTCTTAAATACGGTGGCGAGGACATACCTCACAGGTTGTGCGAATTGATAAATTTATGTATCGAGACGGGGGAAGTCCCAGACGATTGGAGAAAAGCGATTATCGTACCAATATACAAAAGAAAGGGAGATAAAAGCAACTGCAGTAATTACAGAGGTATCAGCCATCTAAGTACCGGTAAGTAAAATATACTCAAAAATACTTATTCGTAGGGTAATGGAAATTACAGAAGAAAAGATGTGGGAAGTCCAAAGTGGATTTATGCCAGGAAGATCATTTACAGATCAGATATTTAGCCTAAGACAGATCACAGAAAAAAGCTTGAGAGTAGGAAAGAAAGTTTTCTGTGCATTTATTGACCTAGAAAAAGCATTTGACAAGGTAAATGGAAGTAAACTTTGGGAAGTCCTTAAAGAGTACGGAGTAAAGGGAGGGCTCCTACAAGCAATAAAAACAATATATACAGGTAGTAAAGCGAGTGTAAGGGTAAATGGGAAACTGAGTGACTGGTTCGATATTATGCAAGGCGTGAAACAAGGATGCTTTATGTCCTCGTGGCTATTTATCATATTCATGGATAAGTGTCTAAGAACTGCACTCTTCGACGAAGAAGGTGTAGATCTCCAAACAGTCAAGGTACGTGGGTTAGTTTTCGCAGATGACAAGATTGTTATGGCAGAATCAGTCGAGGACTTGCAAAGAATGTTGAATAAACTTAATACAAGCATGAAGGACATGGAACTCAAAATTAACGTAAATAAAACAAAAATCATGGTATTTGAGGGAAAAAGTGAGAAAACAATATGCAACATTGTCCTAAATGATGAGAGATTAGAACAAGTTGACCAGTACGTATATCTAGGTAGTCTATTCACTAGCGACGGAAAAATAGATGGGGAGTTAGATAGGCGCATAAATAAGGGTAAGCAGGTTATCGGTAGAGCAGGGTCCATCCTAACAAATAAAAACATATCAAAAAAAGCTAAAATGGCCATACATAATTCTATATTCGTACCGACTGTACTATACGGTAGCGAAACATGGACATGTCAAGAAAAGGACAGGAGTAAAATTAACGCGATCGGCATGAGACCTCTGCGCATAATATGCGGGAACACACTGATGGATAAAGTCCGAAACGAGACAATCCTCAAAGAATGTGGTGCAAAAGAGACAAGATTTGACACATGGGAAAGAAATCAGTTAAGATGGTTCGGTCATCTTGAAAGAATGAAAGATGAACGACTAACCAAAACAAGTGTATAAAGGTAAAGTTAATGGCAGAATGTCCAGAGGTAGACCACCGAAAGAATGGTTAGAATCTGTAAATGAGACATTAATCCGAAGAGACATAAGAAGCCATAGAAACACAAGAGCTTGCATGAAAAAATGCATGGACGTGAAGGAAGCTAGAGTAGTATGCCAGGACAGAAAAGTGTGGCGACAAATAGTTTGTAAACAGAGTGGCAATAGAATGAATGACGCCTGAAACAAAGACCTTGGATACTAATGGGCCCAAGTGGGGAACCATACATAACAATTTTGTGAGGCTCTTCACTTGGGGCTAGTATTTATATTTTTTCGAAATTTTAGAACACATGAACCACATTTTTTAACGTATTGTTTTCATTTTTTAAATATTTATACTGTCAGCGTAGTACTGCCCCGATCGTGGAGCCAACCGCCCGCCAGTACTGGGCGAACTGCCGATTATCTGTACTGGTGACCAGTACTGGGCCAGTACTGCACCGGTGGTGAACTCCAGCGGACTACTGAATTTTCCACCCGGGTATGGAGACGGCGACTGACACTTGCGACCGCGAATTATGTCAGTCCTTCATAACGCAGCGTTGAGGTGTTAGCTTAAAGCACTATTTTCGAAATGCCAGGTTTGCATGTGGTATTTGGGTGTAAAATTAAAGGAGCAAATCGCTTTCCAAATAACAAAAAAATAAGGAAACTGTAGATGAAGCCTTGTGCCAGCGTACAAGGTATATCTCCACTCACAGTGCTGCCCTCTAAGCTGAGCTTGACAAATCGCCGTCCACATTAGGAAAGAAAAATTTATTTATAGCATTATTAATAACAATAACAATAGTTGATCGTCATTTTTCGTTTACCAGGGATATCATATAGTCGAAACACATTCTAAATATAGCTAAAATAGAGATATTAAGAATAGCTCCATAATAGTACGGTACGTTTCGACAACGTTCCGCGGGGACCTTCGGAACGTTCCCGGAACGTGTAAAATGTCCGCGGCTTGGGAACGTTCCAGGAACGTTCTACTGGGACCTGAGGGGAACCTTCCGATATTGTTATCTTTAACAACAATTATCTCGTAAACTGTAAGAGATAGGTAAAAATGGATGTCATTTTGAGTTTTGTGTACCGCATATAACTACACTATAATATGATATCCATATTATAAACTAACATCGATTTTGACCTATCACTTACGGCTTACGCGTTATTCATTGATAATAATAAAAATAACGGTAATTTTTGATTAGAAAGTTCCAGTGGAACATTCCTGGAACGTTCTCAAGCAAAATCTTTGGAGGAGTCTTTCGAATATTTTCGAAAATTTACTGCAAGATGGCACGATGCATACTGAGCCCAGCAGAAGGAAATGAAGATAGTAATAGTATATTATGCACCTGGGGGTCGAAAAAGTGCCTCTCCCCCTTGGCGTATACGATATTTTTTGTAGCAAATGGATGATTTCAGACATTTCTCGAAATATAATCATGATTTCAGTCCATATTAGTTTTTTAATAAAGAAGCAATTCATGTTAACATTATTCCAAATTTATCAAAAATTCAATGCAAAAATTGACGGAAATTTTTGGTAATTTACCGTAATTTTAGAAGTGATTTATGGTAACTTACCATAAATTGCCAAACATTTAATTTAAAGATGTCTATAAACTTGCGGAAATTCATGGAAATTTTTGATCATTTATGGTAATTTTACAGGTAAATATGGTAACTTACCATAAATTAGCCAAAACTCATTTTCAAAAATTTCCACATATTTCCGGAAATTTATGAAAATTTACGGTCATTTATGGTAATTTTATAGGTAAATATGTTAACTTACCATAAGTTACCCAAAATTCATTTTTAAAAATTTTCGGAAATTTATTAAAATTTTCGGTAATTTACTGTAATCTCACAGGTTTACTTTAGATAAATTACCCAAAATTCAATTGAAATTTTTTTATAAATTTCCGGAATGACATATGGGAAAGAAATCAGTTAAGATGGTTCGGACATCTTGCAAGAATGAAAGATGAACGACTGACCAAACAAGTGTATAAAGGTAAAGTAAATGGCAGAATGCCATTTACTAGAGTAGTAGCTAGAGTAGTGCTAGTAGTAGCTAGAGTAGTATGCCAGGACAGAAAAGTGTGGCGACAAATAGTTTATACACTGTTAAAAATGTTCTTAAATTTCAGTTACAAATTTTCCTGAAATTCAAGACACACTTTATTGAAATTCAAGTTAATAGAAAATTATAGTAAATTTCAGATTTATCTCGTAGGATTATGAATAAAATTCAAAGTTAAGAAACTCTTCTTTAATTTTCAATGCAAGTATTGAGGTATAAGAACAGGTTTGTAAATTCAATATCCAGAATTGAGAGCCTGTAAAGGTGCCTGAAGTTTCAAGCACCCCGTATTGAATCTGCGTTTCAGGTATAAGTCGGCCTTAATGGATCGTTAATGTATAGTACCTCAAAAGAATTTTCCAAAATTGTTAAGAAAGTTTTAACTGTTATGATAAGAGTTTTAAATATTCAGTATTCTAGTTTAGAATTTATGTTAGTGCAACTTGATTTCCACTGATGAACGAAAAATTTATATACATGTCTTAAATTTATGAAAGTTAATAGTTTCGATATTTTTATTTAACAATTAGCTAATATTAATTGAAATAATAAAATCCAATAAACACAGACTGGTGACCTATTTATTATCGTTTAAATAACGTTTTTAAAACGTCGGAATGTTCGTGCACCCGACGTATATCATACGTAATATGGAACGTAAATACAAACGCCTAAGTTGTTACGGCCTTATAACGTTCAAATGAAACAATAAAAATATGTTTTTACGAAACGTTTGAGGACGTAAAAAGATAGCATTTTTCTCTATTAGAATTTAAACGCATACATTTTTATTCAAGTTAACAAAGTTTGTCTGATTGAAAAAAAATTATTTTACTCACATAAATCTCTTGTTCACAATAAAAAACTATTGATTCCCTTAATGTGCAATTTTTGTTAAATACCTATTCAAGTTCTGGGCAGACCTATAAAAATGGTTCATTTCTATTGGTTCATTATTGGAATTCAATCGCATAAACTTTTATTATCGTTAAAAAGTCTGTTCGATCCGGAAAAAAATTATTATGATCGAATCAATTTTTTTATTTACAATAAAAAACTATTGGTTCCCTTGTTATGCATTTTTTATTATATATTCTCGACGGACCTATAGAAATTGTTAACTTGACCAAAGCTCAAATCTAATTGGTCAGTTAGATTTTACCTGCTTTCATGCTGAAACTGTGATGCTTCAGTTCCATTTCGGCCTTCATTCGAAGTTTTCGAAGTGCACGTCTTGACCAGTTTGCTCGGCAGCAGACTAATATAAGGCAAGAGGAAGAAGCTTACTTCGCTTACAAGAATATTTGCTGATAGCGAAGTTTTCCAAAAAACAATAATAAGGTAAGTGATTTAAACTAATTTTAAAAATTTTGAAAATATTAAAGAAATATGTTTATATATATAAATAATTATACTTTTTTTTAATTTTCACAAATTTTTTGTAATAAAGTTAAACCTTCGATTGCATCTAAGGAAAAAATTCCAAAAATATCTTAGTAAGTTACCACAATACTGTGGAAACTTATTTTAACAACGTATTTTAATAATATTCACACATTCATTTTCAACTCAAGCTAATTAGACCAACCTATTAGACGCATAAATACAACAGCTTTCGTGGTAATTATAGTTTCCATGCTCATAGAAATTTGGAGCCAAAAGTAACCGCATCTCTATGGAAATTTTCTCACTTTATTCTCCTACTTCAGGTATTGTTAAGCCTATCTTTTCAGTATCCTCACAGATCCTGGCTTACCTGAACTCACCCGATCCTTTCCAGCAGGAGTCTTTTGTTCCGAAATTCGGAATTCATTTCAAATCGGGCAGGCAGTCCATATGCTGGAGTAGTATGCCAGGACAGAAAAGTGTGGCGACAAATAGTTTGTAAACAGAGTGACAATAGAGTGAATGATGCCTGAAACAAGGACCTTGGATACTAATGGGCCCAAGTGGGGAACCTCACATAACAACCTTGTGAGGCTCTTCACTTGGGGTGATCGCTAGAGAGATTAATCAGCAACTTGGGTCGAAGCAGTGTTGCGGAACGAACGTGTCATTTAAATAAATAACACGAGAATTCTAGATCAATCTAAAAAATCTATACCCCCTACCTCACATTACTCCTTTCCTCATCGAGCGAGTCACGCCTACCCCGAAAGGGAAATGGCTCAATGGTATAACGTATATGGTCAGTTTTCATAAATAACCGCAAAATTCTATTATCTGCAACCAAAATTTCCTCACACTTTTTATGGTGAGTGGGCTGATAATCGTAAAATGCGAGCTCATAGATTTATAATTTTCATTATTCACGTCTGACGTCACTTTTTAGTCCCTAGGGAGTAAAAAGTACTTTTTCACAATACGAACATCGAAAATGGCGGCTTTCGTAGCCTGCGAAGCGGTGCGAAAATGGCAGGATGTCGGTGAGCGGTACGAAACTGCTTTACAAACCCTAGAGTTTCTAAGTCTCTTATTACAAACCCTAGGGTTTATACAGTAGTTTCGTACCCGCCCACCTGCATACCTCCATTTCCAAAAAGCTACGCAGGCTACGAAAGCAGAGGCGTAGCTAGGGTGTGGCAGGCATGGCACTTGCCCTGGGCATAGTCAAAATCTGCATTGATTAGAATTTTCTACTTACCAGTTTTTTTTTATCGAGTTTGAATTTTCTGTTTATGTCATATTATCCCAAGTAGGCCACCATAAATCAAAAGCCGTTTTTTCGGTGTAAAATGACTTTTTCACAGCCCTTATGTTTGAAAAGATTTCTCCAGATTTTGGTCGCAAAAAAATTTTTCTGCAAACGTTATCAACAATGAAAATTTAATGTTACAGCATGATCAACACCTTTATTGTGAACGGCTGAACGGATTTTGAACATTCTTAAGTTAAAATTTTTGTTTTGAAACGTACATTCCACAAATTTTACTTCTGAATATAAAAACAGTGATTTTTTTAAACAATTATTAATTGTTTATAAACGATTTGTACTTTTGTTCTCTCATAAGACATTTTTTTTTGCAATTATTCTACATTCTCTATGTAGACATATTTCTAGTCAGATTTCCTTGAATATTGTATTCTCTTATTGTTGAATAACCTGTTTAGTGAATTTCTTTTTCTTTTTATTCCTTTTACAGGTAAATCTCTTTTGAGTGTACAAGAATTATATCGCGCCCATCTTGTATTTCAATCATCTTACTTGTTTTTACAGCTATAAACGAGCGGATATTAAAAAATACATTAAATTAATATTAAAACTATATTAAAACTACATCACATTCTTAAAATATATATTAAAATAATATATTATATATAATATATTAAATATATTTAAAATTATATTAAATTAATGCATATTGAAACTACATCACATTCTTCATATCATACTACTCATATAAAAATTGCTTGCATTCAAATGAGTGTTTCAAGAGAAAAATTACTATTCTTTTAAATAGACTGCCGCACATGCTCTGACCACTCTCGCGTCGCACTAAAAAATGTATATCCCATGAAATAATAGAAACTACTAAGTATTTTTTTTCGCATTTCTCTCCAGAAAAAATGCAAAATAACGTGCAGAATTTTTTTTCCTTTTAAAGAAAAAAGTTCAATTTGTTTATAAACAATTGATATTTTTTGAACAAATTCAATGTTTCTATATTCGCGAGAAATATTTCTGGAATGTAAGTTTTTGAACAAAAATTTTAACATGAGAATCTTCAAAATCCTCTTAGCCGTTCAGAAGAAAGATGTTGATCATGTTGTAACATTGAATTTTCATTGTTGATAACTTTTGAGAAAAAAATTGTTTGCGACCAAAATCTGAGGAAATCTTTTTGAACATAAAGGCTATGAAAAATTCATTTTACAACGAAAAAAAAAACGACTTTCGATTCATGGTGGCCTACTTGGGATAATTTTACATGAATAAAAAATTTAAACTCGAATAGAAAAACTGGTGAGCAGAAAATTCTAATCAATGCAGATTTTGACTATGCTAGACCAATACTACAATGCTATATAGGTCGCTTCTTTAACTCTGTACACTTTTTTTTTGTGTGCCTGTGCAATTTTTTAAAGATTACGTCACTGTTGATCTCATATTATGGAGTCGATAGCGGTAAGTGTGATAACGAAGTTAGTGTGATAGAGATACAATTTTTAATGAATAACAAATTAGTTATCAACCTTTTTATTACAACCTAATGATTATATATATTATTATTTGTATAGAAACAAGGTGGCTGTCATCATACTTATTAATATAATCTATCATTTTCAAAGAAACGGAGATGTTTTTTGAAAACTACAATTCATAATTGTGCCATGTGGTCTTTTGATTTGAATTTTCCACCTATTAAAAACTTTTTTGAATTTTTTCTTAGGAATGAATGAAGATATTATATTTTCTTCAAATTTCCGTTGTTTTTTACAAAATATTTATATTTTCATTTTTTTTTTAGACAAATATCTGTTTTTCCTGTTTCTTTTTCATTTAGAAATACGGAAGTCTGTCAACAGTTCGAGATTAATTGAAGAGGTTAATGAACCTCATTTTTGGAAGGAAAAATTAAGTAGATAATAATTGAAAAATAATATTTTATTAAATACATCTACACATATGAATGTTTTTTCAATCAATTTATACATCATTCAATTTAAAATAGGTGAGTTTTTCAATATTACTGAACCTGCATTCCAAATTCAAATTTTTTAATTTCATTTCGATTGATGTTCTTATAAATGACAACAATTCGTGAGCAAATGTACATTATAAAAACCAGTGTCTGTCAATTCAAAAAGGTAGCGATTAAAAGCAGAAAATCCAAAGATAATTTTGGCAAAATTTTAAACAAGAATCTTGTCAAATATTTGAAATATCACTAATCAAATCTTACTTTGTAATTTCGTATCACACCGCTACTGACCCTGACGAAAGTATAGTAGGATTAAAAATAAAACTATCAAGGTATTATACGGATAAAATTATATTCTGAGGATTTTTTTCAAATTGGCACTGTAGATTTATTAGAGTGTTATCTAAAGTTTGGTGCAATTAGAAAAGGGCTGACTATTTCGAAGTTGAAATAAGTAAAATCAAAAATCGAATATTATTATTATTATGGTATTGAAAATGTAACATATTTCAGCAGGACTCCTAAACGGTTCCACAATTTTTTTTCAAAATTTAAGACACGATAGAAGGGCTCAATAAAGCGATTCTGTGAAAATTTCAGATTTTTATTCCATTTCGTTTATGAAGTAGAGACCTAAAAGTATGAAAGAACAGAGAGGTCCGATAGTCGGAGTTTGAGTGCCTTCAATGGGCTCATGTGTGTTCTTCGTATGGATAGCTCCTTGTATGAATTTATCCGTATAATACCTTAATTATTAGGTATTTTCACTTTATCGCCAGCCGTCTTCACTTTGTCAAGTGTTGATGGAAAAACAATGGCATTATATATGTTGTAGCCCAATAATCGACTTACGATCTGTTTCAAAAATCCTGGCCCCTCTATAAATCATTGAATAAATCAATCAAAAAAAATCGCTTAAAAAAAGGAAAAACATCTTGTCAATCCTCATTTCATTACGAATAAGTACAATATCATTTGATTGCGATGCGCCCATAATTTTCGATGCAAATTCGCAGTGAAGGTGAAAAAACGTGGTTAAAAGCACCTTTTATAACTTGGTCAACTTTCAACCGTTGCATTTCGTGGAAAAATGCATGAATTTCTTGGAAAAAAATCGAGTAGTTAGCTTGAAGCTTTATTTATGAGTAGGTTTTCGAAAAATTCAAAAATATTTATAACTTTGGTGTCGGCAGCAGAGGCTCCAGAACGTGGGATTTTTCGGCCCCCACCACGTTCCCAT
>CAKNYM010013122.1:0-84374 GCA_932195095.1 Andricus curvator | reverse complement strand
AAAAAAAAAAAAAAAAGATTATTCAACACTGAGAATTAATTTGTTTTCTATTGAACAGTTTTTCTATAGACTTTTTTTGTATAGATTAGATTTGTCTATAGACATGCACTTGATCATTTGAATCAGATCATTCAGAGGCGCATATTGCGGATCAAATAAAAAATCCAAAATCTGTCTTAAAGCGTTGCATATCATATTGATTTTCGGGATCAGATTCATCAACTGGTATTTACTTTGGTAGTTCAAGTAGCTTGTAAATCAACATGAATTATTTATGATAATAATATTATACCCTACAGACACAAAGTAACCAGAAAATGTCTAAATAATAGGCTGTAGCTTTGAAAGAATAAGTTTCTCTAGCCCCACTACACAAAGCCCCTCACGCAGCTGAGGGATCCCCAGACATCTTGCGCCAGCCTTTTGCAGCCGGTGCTCTTTCTACGTAATGAGTTATAAAATGCCAAACATAAAACTACTATTTAATTTAGTAATTTGGAAGTATTACATTCAAGACATAGATTTTTGGCGATTCCAACGATATTTAATCTGCGGTAATGAGCCACTAATGCCCCTATTTACACGACATTTTCCACTGATGCCGCTATTTCTGTTTGACCAATCGAAGAAACATCTTTACAAAATGTAGCATTTTAATTTCTAATAATTATTGGTTAAGGCCTTAATTGTAATCCTCTATTTCTTGTTGCAGAATTAAGCTCCCAGTTCGAGTGTTTGCCAAATGGGGAGCCTATTCCCGGTGTTCCTCGTTCCAGACCTTCTTTTCTATTTGACCTGCATTTTCTAGAAAAAACTCTTCCTCTTGCCAGATCTTCTTCAGTCAGTTCTCCTCCACCTGCCGAGTCTCATCTTCGTGTCAAGTCCAGGTCTCCTCCACTTGCCGAGCCTCTTCTTCGTGTCAAGTCCAGGTCTCCTCCACTAGCCGAGCCTTCTTTTTGTGCCAGGTCCAGGTTCAGGTCCCCTTGTGCCATCAAACCTCTTGCTCTCATTTTTGGATTTACATCTGAAGATCTTAGATCTCTTCGACTTATTTCCTGCACGAACCCGAAACGAATATTCGAACTTCAAAAATACGTTTTCCCTCCCAATAAGCCAATTGGATTAAGAGCAAGGAATGGCCTTAAGCCTATGCCTACCGAAGAAAAAATTGTATTGTCAACGTCCAATGGTGACATTTTCGCAATATTAGACAAAATAAGTAGACACGTGGTTATTCGTGGAATATACAAACCTATAGTTCCTGTAAGGTCAAAGCGGGCAAAAATAAACATGCACAGTGGCGAGGTTGAAGAATTGAGCCTAGAAGAGCTCGCGGAATATCCATTGTGCCATAATAGAATATCATTCGCAAATAGGTTTAGAATAGTACGTGTATGAATTATAAATCTTTAAACTGTAACTCACGCTTATATTTAGGCTTTCTGAAATAAAGGTCAAAACATTGATAATTATGATTGTGTAATTTTCAGTTCCCTTTCAAGGGTGGACGCTGGACCCCAAGTGAATTTCTCTTTGACCGGGAATCATACAAATGTTTATAAGAAAAAATGTCATCTGAAATTTTCCAATTATGAAATCATTCAGCTTATATTGGGTAAATCTAAAATCTTTTACTTTAAAACTTTTCGATTTTGTGAAAAATCAAAAGCGTTTCAATTAAGAACTGTTTATACAAAGCGTTTTATGTTGATCAACAGTAAATATAAATTAAATCATGATTTTTAAAATTCAACTATAGTTGGAGTGTGAAAAATTGAAAATAGTAGATATTACAAGACGATTCTGAATTCGCTTAATACTAATGAAACGCTTTTAATGAATTTGAATTTCAGAGTGCTAAATTTAAATTTTGAACGTTACAATATTCATCGTTCCATGTAAAAAATTGCTAAGTTGCCACTGAAAGCTTCGAAGTTTGATATACGAATGATAACTGAAGAATTATTCATTTTAAACGATTTTAGATTAAAATAATTTACCTTCTAATTTGATAAGTGCACAGTTAAACAAAAATTGTAAATCGTTCCTTTTTTAATATTTCTAATGTAAAATTGCCTTAAATTATATAGGTATGAAAGTTTACAAATTTGTTGATTCTTTCTTCAAAGTTTTTGAGCTATTATTTTATTTTATTCAAGTGTGTAGGGAAGGCCCATGGCGACGACAGGAAGAAGTGAAGACTAAGAATACAAGGGAGGAGGTATTGGAAACACTAGATGGTGAAATAAAAGAATGAGGAGAAGACGGAGCGACGGGGTTTCCACAAAAGTATGGAGGGGACATAATGATGAAAGAAGGGAGAAAGGTAGGAAAAAAGAAGTGAGAGTAGCGTTTTGGAACGTATCAGGCCTAATGAATAAAGATGAAGGTTTCTGGGAAGAGTTGAAGAAATGGGATTTAGTGATGTTGAGTGAAACCTGGGTAGATGAGAAGGAGTGGAAGAGGGTGAAGAGTAAGTTACCCAAGGGATATATGTGGCAGATGCAAGGGACAAAGAAACAGAAGGCTAAGGGAAGAAAGAAAGGGGGTAATTGTGTCAGGAGTGAGGAAGGAAGTGGTAGGAGAAAAGAGAATAGAAATGGGATTTGAGGAAACGGATGGAGTAATGACGAGAATGGTGAAGATAAGAAAAACAAAGGAGAGGATAGTTTGCGTTTACAGGAGAAGGGGAGAAGAAGAAGGTTGGAGTGTGATTAGGAAATGGGTGGCGAAAAAGGATGACGAATTGGTGTTGATAGGAGGTGATCTGAATGATTGGACGGGGGAACAGGGAGGGGAAATATGAGATGAAGACAGTGAGACTATCAGGAGAAAATCGAAACACGAACAGGTGGACCAGGAGGGTAGGACTCTGTTGGAAATTCTGGGAAAAACCGGATGGTTTATTTGCAATGGGAACTCGGAAGGAGATGAGGAAGGCGATATTACGTTTGCAGGGAAAGGGGAAACAGTGATTGACTACATTCTGGCCGAGGAAAGGGTAAGGAGGCTGTTGAAAAGAATAGAAGTAGGGAACGAAATAGGGTCAGAACACTTCCCGGTCATTGCAACGTTGAAATGTGGGAATGGGGGAAGAGAGGGAAGGAAGAAGGAGGGAGCGACAAGGAAAAAAGCAAAGATGGGTAAATGGACAGCTGATAAGCTAAGAGAATATACGGAAAGAATGGAAAGAATGGAAGAAGAGAACGGTTTGATTGAAGATGGGGGAGGCGCGGATGAAATTTTGTGTAAAATGAGGGGAAGGGTAGAGAAGATAGTGGAAGAAATTAGGCCAAGTGAGGAAGAAAGAGGGGAGAAGAGAGGATGGTGGGATGTGGAATGTGTAGAGAGTAAAGAGCGTATAATGTTAACGTTAAAGAAGTGGAGAAGAGGAGAGATAGACAAAAAGGAGTATAATAAGAGAAAAAGGGAACACGAGAAATTATTGGATGTAAAACGACAGGAAGAGAAGGTGAGGTACATGAAGGAGGTAGAAAAAGCAATAAAGGAAGGAAGGGAACGGGAGGTGATCAATAGAGAAAGGAGTGAATGGAAAGGAATCAATGAAGACATAAGTATGGATAAATGGACGGCATATTTTAAGAAATTGCTAGGAGGGGTGGGTAGCAAGGTGAGGGGGGATGGTAGAAAGATCAAGGAGGGAGAAACAGAAGGTGGGAATGAGTTGACCATAGAGGAGGTGAATCAAGCAATTGAGAAGTTGAAACGAAATAAGGCGACAGGAGAGGATGGGTTGGAGAATGAAGCGTTGAAATTTGGCGGAAGGAGGGTTAGAGAAGAGATTTGGGAAGTATGTAATAGAGTATGGAGAGGGGAAGGATGGCCGAAGGTGTGGAGAACAGGTTTGGTAGTTCCTTTATTAAAGAAAGGAGGGCGGAAAAGAGTGGAAGATTATAGAGGAATCACCCTTCATGCCAGTAACGTATAAGATTTATGCGGAGGTGCTTAGGAAGAGATTAGAAGAATAAGTAGATGAAAAAGGAAGTATTCCACACAATCAAACAGGATTCAGGAAGGGGATGGGGACAGTGGATAACATTTTCGTACTAAATTATTTAGTCAACAGGAACCTGGGACAGAAAAAAGGAAAACTAGTCGCAGTCTTTGTAGATTTTAAAGCAGCTTTCGACTCGGTGAATAGGAAAGTTTTGTAGAAGGCAATGATTCATCAAGATGGAAGGGGTCCCAGAATATCTAGGGAAATTAAAAAAGGAGAATATGTGGTCCAGGATGATAAGTTTCAGAATGGGAGAAGGTATGAATGAGTGTAAATATTGGATGAGTGAACAAATGAAAGTGTGTAGGGTATGTGGGTATGAAAGGGAATCTTGGGAAAAGTGGGAGAGCTTGGAAAAGAGAAGGGAAGAGAGAATGCATGGGAGGGGAGAAAATCCAAATCCAAATATGGATATGGAAAATTAGTGTTGCATGTCTTTTAAAAGCTTGAAGAGTAATGGTAAGAGGAAACGGAAGCCCTGGAAGGTCTCGCGCATTTGCTAGATAATAGTAATTAGCCAGTAAGATAATGGTTAAGAACTTGTAAATAATAAAAAGGCGAAGCGATTATAGATTAAGATAAGCATTAGGCATAGTGGTTAAGCAAAATTGTAAAAGATGTAAAGGGAACGGAGCCCTCAAACCCGTAAAAGGGAGAGTAATAAAATACAATACAATAACATGTATAATGATGTAAACAATATTTTCTTTCTTTTGGAGGGATCCGAATAAAATTATGGATAATTGTGTTATATTTGATCATTATTTCTTACCATTTAAAATAATTCGTCTGAAAGCGAACATCAGAATGGAAAATTATCAAAACGTATTGAGACCACAAATACATAATATCAAAATTGTGTGCACTCAAGAAAATGGTTAGTTGGGTCAACTATTCAGTTTGTAAGCCGAAATCACATGAAGATGAATAAATGCATATTTTACATTCTTCCATATTGTATTTTCTTGATGCCTTAGCTCGCTAAACTTATGAACTTAGCTGTATATGTTGCCTTTAAATTCCGATTATGTGTACAAGCACCGATGATGATTTAGACTCTGCCGCCATTGTTCTCATGGAACACAATGTCGGGTCGATTGGCTCATATATAATGATCTATCTGAATAGTTGCATCCGGGTATAAGATATAGTCTTTGTTTTATAAAACGGACACGGGAAAGTATATATAGAAAGGCATCCATTCTGTTAACATTCCTAGGTTCAGGGCACGTTGTGGATGTACAATGCCCGCTACATCATTAGGCGTGTACTCTCTCTAAGCAATTATGCGACAGCCATCAATAATGTGCTCGATGGATTCATTGGTATCTCCACACAGTCGGCACCTGAGTACCACGTCTTGATGTAACATGTACTAGTGACAAATTCTAGTGCTGAAACCACTGTTCTGAATCGCTATCATGAATTCGGTCTTTTCCAGAAGTAGGACACACTTTTTCAGCCAAATATTGAAAGCCTCTCTGTCCGCTTCATCTTTTTCCAACGTTTTGGGGTGTTCCCCGTGAATAACTTTTTTCTTTTATTGCGTTTTTAATTCTTCCATGGCTTCTACCCTGATATTCAAGGCATTCTCCGAGGACAAAGTCAAGGGTGTGTAATCGAGATCATGATAGAGGATTCTCTCGTCTACCTCAAAGATTCGGTTGTGCTGCTTTCTTACATTACTTTTATTGTACTGACGCAGTCTAGCAGTGAGAATTTTAAATCTCTGCCATTGGGAGTCGATAATCGCATCCAATATTGCTGGTGTCAATGTCTCCAAGTACCGAGGGTGGATGATTTTAGTAACATGGTGTATCAGCTTTCTGGTTCTACTTCCTTCATTATGTTGAGTCAATCGACCCAATTTTCTCCTTACTTTGCTGACATCCATATCCAACCTGATTTTTCATGGTTGACCTCATTTCCTTTCTGGAGCGAAGACTGCATTTTTACGTCTAGTTCTACGACCCAACGTTCTAACGGTTGCTACGGCTGCATAATACGCAAGAGCTTGCACCTCTAACGCTGTTACTGTCTTGTTTGACTCCACAAGTGAAACATTCTTAATTACATGCTCCAATAGTGAACATAGATACTTCATGCTGTACATCTTTGGTAGAAAATGCTTTTATGTTATTTCTACATTACTGAACTCTTGTAAATCATGGCAAAAATTCCTTTTAAGGTGCTGCAGTTCTTCTGGGATTTCGCTGTGTACATCAACGGAAACTTTAATGTTTTGATCTGCTATTAGTGATTTCGATACTTGATCTGTATTTATCTTATCACTTGTGACGTCAATTTCAATCAGATCTTGGTTATCCGCACCTTCGAGAGGGAGTTCATTAATGGGAGGCTGCTGTTCCACTTGCATTTTGATAGTAGCTGTTTCAGTATCCGGAAGCAATCTATTGAGATCGGGTACTTTAATAAAGAGAACACACGTCAGGCGGATCCAGTTGTAGTGGTAACTACAAGAAAATCTTGAAGGCAACTTCGGACTAGTCTGAAAGTAAACTCGTCAGATGCAAGAGCCTTAAGTGCGACTTGACTGTCAAAATAAATGTAAATGTGCTGACCTTCATATGCCTGCTCACAAACATCCTCTAGGTGAGATTTAATAGCTTTTGTTTCGGTTTGGTAAACTTTTGGGAATGTGTTTAGTGCGGTTGTTGTTACAACCCTGGATTTCTTCCTATAGATTCCAGCCCCTGTTTCCAAGGAGTCTTCAAAGCCGAATACCAAAAGAGGGCTTCATGAAAAATAGTTTCCTCAACATAGGATCAGGTTGATAGCGAGAATAGTATCCTCACATAGCATGCGCTTACTCAAGAGCTGATGTTGGTGTTGTTTTTGCAGCATCTGCAATCGCAAAGCAGAAAAACCTTTGGAGGCTTTCCAATTGTTTCATAGTATTAATTAGTTCAGAAATTAGTAGAACCAAAGTTTCCTAAGGTCAGGAAGTTTTCTTATTCTGGTAAGAACCATAAGCTCCACCTTATCTGGGGCAGCGGACAACCAACGATCTCTGCACCATAGCTCTACTATATTGAGCGCTGATTGAATGAGTTACACTTTTTTCTTGAGTTAATTACCATGTTGTTAAGTATGTGCCGTTTTGCTTCTCAACATGAAGTGCGTTCACCTAGTTGCTGTTTTACTAACTACACGTGTTTGAGCAGAACAGTATAAAGATTCAATTTGGGGGTTACTAAATGCCGCCTTTATGTCTAGAAACGCTGCGATTGGTTAGGATTTCTTCATTCATGTAAAGATCTACTAATTATTCTAGTGTTTTCAGCATAAACGAGGTCGAACTAATCAGTCTAAAGGATTTTGCCACATAGTAGGTATCCTGACCCGGTTTCGGAAAAAAGATTGCTTTCATCTTCCTCCATGTCACCGGGGTGTATCCCATTGCTAGGCGTACCCGAAAGATGCCACACAATGGATCACTAAGGACTGCTATCCTTCTTGAATCAATGCAAGGAATATGAGTATATGGTGTTGTATATTAAATTAATCCTTTCTTTCTTCCTAACCTCAAATCACCACGTGGTCTCAGCAATTGCTAGGAAGTTTAAGCAACAATGATCAAAACGTTTCTCTAATTTCCAGGCAAAAGTAAAATCTCGAGTCGAATTAAGTTACCAATTTCTCGCTTGGAATAAAATTCCCAAACCGTTCAGTAGCCAGATCACTTGACTGGGTCTGCGTCGGAATTTAAGCCAAAATCGTACTACATTACTGTGAAGATGATAGCCAGATAATGGTCAATCCCCCCAGCCGGTGCCCGGTCAAAACTGGGGCTATTCAGCCGGATCCCTGATCCCTGACTTATTAAAGCAATTAACTAGAAAACAGATTCCTAAACAAGTAAGTTCTTTGATCATCTCGTTAATTTAGGGCGGCGTGTTTGAAGATCAATTTATATCGCACTGAGCTAATCAATCCAGGAAAAAGAAAACTTCTATGATTCTAAGACGTTAGAATCCATCCCTTCATACAGTCAATTTTGGAAGGAAACGTTTTGATTTAAGAATAATCAAGCTCATGCGAGTTTTTGCCAATTCGTGTAGACGCTTCTACTTTTTGGAAGACGCGTTCCAAGTTTTTCCTACATCGCGTTGATTGTATACATGGAGATCCTTTGGTTCTCTATCTCCAGTCAACAGCGGTGCATTTTATTCTGCAATAAGTATCTCTGATCTTCTGGATCAAAAACAATGTGAGGTGAACTGATTGCTCGAAAAATCTCTGTTTATTTCACATTGAATAGATCTATATTCTCATACCAATATTGAATCTTTGACTCATCAATACTTGATAATCCTTATATGCAATTGATAAGTTTAATTCCTTTATAGATATGCTTGATGTTGTATCATTGGAAATTTCCTGATTTGAAATTTGATAAATCGTTAAATATTATTTTGAGATATAATTTATATTGCTTATTTTTTACATTCTAATTGGAACAAACTTGAATGTTAAATTTATTTGAATTTTAAAACTATATTTCAATTAGGAACAAATAGCGAAGTCAGTTTTAATGCCATTATCAAGCAAAATTTTCTCCTTGAAACAGACTCATGAAATATAAATATCTCCGAAGGGCATATTTTAAGTCTGCAATCTGAAAGATAACGATCATCCAATAGAATATACATATAAGCTCATGAAGCGGTAGAGTATTCTTTAGTTAAATTTCCAATAAAATTCCTAATTAAAATATTACTCAGTTCTTTCTCTAATTCGAAACGATGAGGATTCTTCACACTCTGTTCTTATCTTTGACGGTTACCCTTAATTCTATTGGTAAATATAAGAATATAATTTATGTATAATTTTGATACAATTTTTTAAGCTTTACGCAAATCAGAATTTTTTTTGGCTGATATCAGAATATAATTACAACATAAAAACTAGTATGTACATGAAGAGGATGCTAGATAGAAAATAAGAAATAAGATTTTGAGAGATTAATTTAATCGTATAAGATATTGATGGGTTTTCTATGAAGATATTTGATGTCTATAATATTTTCTCGCATCAATTGATGAAAAAAAGGTTTGAAGGACAAAGAAAGTGTGTGCTTTTAGGGTTAATATTATAGGTCAACCAATTTGCCTCAAAGCAAGTAATCTTTCATATCCTTGCATCAACTTTGAATTATGTTAATAAAACAAGTTTTACTATAAAAAAACCGATTTTTAAAACAATACGAAGTGCTAAAAAAATGCAATGAATATTTTCAGTAATCCCGCTGTCAGTTCCTAAATAATAGTGGTGAACATAAGCCCTCCAAATTTCATTAATTTTTCTGCGAACGTTTTCAGGTTATCGTGTTCACAAAGAAGTGTGACATCCACGCATACATCCGCATCCACACACACATCCACATCCACACACACAACCAAAATTAAACGCTAATCTGAACAATTGCTTAGAACATCGTATTAGACATTTTTAAATTGAGGAACATTTAATTAAATGAATCTGAAAATTTTCGAAAAAAGGAGATGGTATTTTTAGATTCAGCATCAAGACATTACTGTAGATATATAAATATATTAAGAAATAAATAAGTCGCAAATAAATATATGCATGTTAATAAATAACCAATAATTTTAAATGTAAAAAGGGATTACTCTTATGAAGTCTTCATAACAGCCAAACATTCCTGCACTGCCTTCCATATTTCGGAATCTTGAAAACTGAACCGCTATTAATTGAATAATAAAAAGGACCTGAATCACTCCGACAATCCCTAACGTCGAAATCAATTAAATAGAATTTTTGCCTTAAATATTTCTGAGATTTTCTTTCGCCAGGGATATAGAAGACTGTATAACCTCAAGGTCATTTTATATTGTACATAATTCAATACAAAATTTGCAAACAATTGATAGCTTTGCTGAAAATTACATTTACAATACAAAACACATTCTCAACTCATGATATACCAACATACGACTGTGTACTCTAGAAAATGTAATCCTCTATTTCTTGTTGCAGAATTATGTTTCCAGTTTGACTGTTTGCCTAATGGCGAGCCGATTCCCGGTGTTTCTCGTTCCCGCCCTTATTCTTGTTTTGACCGACATTCTCCAGAAAGAACTGCTCCTCCTGCCGGATCTTCTTCAGCCAGTTCTCCTCCACCTGCCGAGCCTCCTCTTCGTGTCAAGTCCAGGTCTCCTCCACTAGACGAGACTTCTCTTCGTGGCAGGTCCAGGTCCCCTGCTACTATTCAACCTTTTTCCCTTGTTTTTGGATTTACATCTGAAGATCTTAGATCGATTCGACTTATTTCCTACAAGAACCCGAGACGGATTTTCGAACTTCGAAAATACGTTTTCCCTTCCGATAAGCCAATTGGATTAAGAGCAAGGAACGTCCTTAAGCCTATGCCTACCGAAGAACAAATTGTATTGTCAACGTCCGATGGTGACATTTTGGCAATATTAGACAAATTAAGCAAATACATTGTTTTTCGTGGAATATATAAACCTATAGGTCCTTTAAGGTCAAAGCGGGCAAAAATAAACATGCACAGCGGCGCGGTTGAAGAATTGACCCCAGAAGAAATAAGAGAATGTCCATTAAGCCATAGGTTCAGATTAGTACGTGTGTGAATCATAATTTTTCACAACCTAACCAACGTCTATGTACAGATCTCCTAAAATAAAGGTCAAAAATTGATAATTGTAATTTTCTTTTCTCTTTTTAGGATGGCCGGTGGCCAGGGAGTGAATTCCTTCTTGACCTTGAATTAAACAGATTTTCAGAAGAAACAATTTCATGGCGAATGTTAAGTGAACTTGTGAAAGATCAAAATTTACAGTTCAGTGTAAATTACTTTGAATGAAAACATTTTGGGCTCGCATTTGTCAATTTCAATGACCATGAAACTTTTCGCGAACTGAGAAAGAACCGCGAATTGCCAGGGGAATTTTTTGCTTCAACAAAGCGGTCAAGCTGCTTTCCTTGAAGCTCTTTGAGCTCTAACGTATACGTTCTCATCCCTTGTCTCGCGTTTGATCAAAGTGTGTTCAAAATGCGATATTTTCGGCAGTATGTTAAATTATGTTATATTAGATGTACGCATCTAGTATATCCGGTACTTGATATTTATTTATCCTAGCACTCATGCCGTCAACTCCAATCAGGTCTTTGTTATCAGCACATTCCAGAGGGAGTTGATCAATAGGAGGCTGCTGCTCCACTTTCATTCTGATGGTAGCTGTTTCAGCAGCCAAAGCAATCTGTTAATAGGTATTAAGAATTTTGGTCTGCTAGATTCTATTTTTTTATTCTTGTGGCTAGATCGGGTACTTGTGTAAAAAGAGACGATGATGTTCTCTTCTTACACTTTGCCCAATTTTTTCTGCGAAAAAGGCGAATATCATCTCTGTTCATACGGTATGTCCATTTTAATTGCCTTCTTATTTTCTGAAGCACTGCTTCCGCCTCTAATTGAATCAGTCCATCTACCTCCAGAGAATATGCTGGCACTATTATCAACGTTTTCCCCGTCAAATCAACTTGTCGTTCAATCTCCATTGCACGGACTTCTGAGATAATTAGATTATTCCTGATATCTTCCACCTTAGCGATACCATCTCTTACTGCAGCTTTATATCTATAAGGATACTTAACAGTAAACTTCGACATTTTGTATCCCTTCTACCTTTAAGTTTACAACCTCGCGCTTTCGTAATAGAGATGCATCATTTCCTCTTTCATTGCTGTTTTCCAGTTGATGCTGTCCCACGGTATTTCTGCTGATATGGTTGGCTGCAAATCGCTAACGCTATCTTATGCGTTGCCAGCAAGCGCAGATGATGTTCTACTGTTTACCATTCAGTGTAGACGTTCTAGCTGGTTAGCTTTTTCTTTTGTGAGATCTACAAATGAAAAATATTCTTGACCCTACTGCCACTTTGAGAAAAATCTTGGTTAAAAAGAATTCTCTAAAACCCTGCTGTTTCTCATTTTCAAAGTAAATTTTTCGATAGCTGAAATCGTTGAAACAATGTTTTGAACAGAATAATAAAAGTTTTGAAATGATATAGACCCCTTGAGAAAATCACAATTTCGACAGCATTCCTACTAATACGTTAAGCTGCCTTCTTCCACGCTCAAGAGATCTCTATTTCTCTTACTACATGTATCAGATAGCCATTTTCCAATGGCTCCTATCACCGATGTGTATGAGATACCGCAGTAGTGTTCCGGGCCCATCAGGGACTTTGAAGCTCCCGTTTAGACAGTGGATCTGCTTTCTCATCAGCTTCAATATTTTCATGGTCAAAAACACAGGTCAGACTGACCCAGTTTTACTAGCAACCTTAACAAGATATTAAAGGCTACTCCGGACTAGTCCGGAAGTAAACTCATCAGGTGCAAGACCCTTACGTGCGACTTGACTATCAGAATAAATGTAAGTGTGCTAACCTCAATATGCCTGTTTACAAACTTCCTCTAAGCAAACCTTAATAGCTGTTGTTATTTCAACCCTGGATTTCTTCCCATAGATTCCAGCCCCTGTTCCCAGGAAGTCTTTAAAGACGTTGGTATACCAAAAGAGACCTCGTGGTGCAGATAATTCTTGCGTTCTCCCTTCATCATGCCATTTTTTCCTTTCAAGAAAAATGAGATTGAGGGGTTTCATGAAGGATAGCTTCCTCAACATAATATTAATTTGCGTAGCAAGAATAGTAACCTCGCATAGCATGCACTTACTGATATCATGCAAATCTGTCACCTCAACATCACTAACGTTTTTCCCCACTAGGAGTCTATAGACATCCGATGCCACAATCTTCCTTACGAGAAGCTGCAACGGCAAGATGTCCAGAATGACCTCAAGAGCTGCTGTTGGTGTTGTTTCCACAGCAAGAGTAATCGTTAGGCAGAAAACCCTTTGAAAGCTTTCTAGTTCTTTCAGAGTACTAATCAGTTCAGTCCTTGGCCACCAGATCGTAGATGCATGTGCTATTATGGGTCTAATTATTATTGTTTATAACCAGTAAGTAATCCTCGACTTTCAGCCCTTTCTTCCCCTTTTATGCAACTACAGGCCGAGGAAGCCACCTTAGCTTTCTTTGCCACTGCGTAAGAATGGAGATTAGAGATAATTTTGTGTCAAATATTAATCCTAAATACTTTGCTGATTCTGAAATTTCTACTTCTCTACCATGAAATCAAGGTTCCCTAAGGTCAGCAAGTTTCCTTCTTCTGGTAAGAATCATAAGCTCCATCTTGTCCGGGTTACGGATAAACAGCAGTCTCTGCACCATAGCTCTATTATATTGAGCGCTGAATGCATGATTTACACTAAGGTGCCTTCATGTTTCCCTGTTATCAAGAACACCAAGTCATCTCCATAACATTAAGCGTAAAAATCCGATTCTTTTGAAGCACGAATCGGGAAATCAATGTCAAGTGCCTGCTGGGTGGACAACAGAACTCATCCCTGTGAGCAACCTCTTGAAACTTTAGCGTGTTACTGAATGGCCCCTCGATGTCTAGAAGCGCTGCAATTATTTAGGATTTCCTCTTTCACGTAAAGATCTATTAATTTTTCTAGTGTTTTCAGCATGAACGAGGTCAAGCTAATCGGTCTTAACCATTCTTCATCATGGTAGGTACCCTTATCCGGTTTTGGAATAAAGATTACTTTCACCTTTTCTCACGCCACCGGGGTGTATTCCATTGCTAAGCACGCCATAAAGATGCCGCACAATGGACCACCAAGTCAGCAATCGTTCTTGAATTAATGCAGGGAGTATTTTATCATCTACTGCAGCTTTTAATGCTATGCATTTTTTAACTACTTATCTAATTATAGAGTGAGTGATAACACGTCCGACTAATATCCAATTTTCCATTTCGGTCCTAAAAGTTGGTCTTCCTAGGGGGTATGAGACATCGACCGCCCTCTTAGTCGTATAATCGAACTTCGAGCCCGAGAATTGTACCCTTATTAGGTGCTCTAGGATTTCACTGGTCGTCTCAGCAGTCTCGCTTAATAGCAAAATCAATGCCCTCAGTTGAGATGACGAGTTACCTCTTAGGGTTCTGTGGAGTGTAGAAGTGTCAGGTATATCCTGAATTACCTGACAATATATCCTCCATCACTCTTACAGCATTTTTTATTTTATTATTATATCTTTTTAAGTTGGCCCTAGTGTACAAGTCCCAGTTCCAATTCCCTTTAGCCCTGCGAAAATGCGTCTAGTATCCTTTTTGAGATCCTCAAGATCTGAAAATCCCCTTGCGTGCATCCCTGTTTGTTTTCTTAAAACAAAGAGGAGAATTGTCCTCATAGACTTTTTTCATAGCTTTTTGTAAGATGTCGAGAGCAAATTCTACTTTTTTTTCATTAGACTCGATATTTACTAGTATGGCGCCCAGTAAACTGTTGAGATCCTCCCTGTACGTATCCCAGTCATTTGATTTAGGGATCCTATACCTTTGAGGCACAGGTATATGGGATGTCAAGCAGAGGTATATCTATGATCCTATAGGGACGTATCTGATGATACGTGCTATCCCTTGAACATTTCCATAATACTTATCCGATTCAGTAAAGTTAAATCTGTAGTTAAAAGGTAGTCTTATAAAAGCTCACCCCTCTAGTTAGTGCTCTTACTACTCCAAGTCGACTGATGTGCGTTATCATCACATCCAATGAGCAATGAACATCCTTTAATACAGCAGTAAGCACCAGATTTTTCTGCTCCTAAGATACTGTTAGGTTCTAGGAGTTAAAAGGTAGTTTACACTTAGAAAATATTATTACTTATCCTTCTAACTTTCTCTTTGTAGAACTAAGGTTCTTGTTTCGAGGCAACAGCCATTTTTCCGTTGTCAAGCGCCTGCTTAAGACATTAGTCGCTGTTTTAGCGCGGTGGATGTTAATCTGGATAAATTATATAGACTGAAAGGGGGACTTCTATAGTGTCCATTCCAGCTCTCAGTTGTCTCTTACACATCTTCCGAAATCAGATATGGAGTTCTGTCTTCGGGTATGGTTTTTGTTTTGGCATCCAGTCAATCTTCTTGAGACTTTTGACAACTTCTGGCTCTGCAGTTATTACAAGTTGGATAGATTTCTACCTGCCTTGACCTCGATAACCTTCCATTCTCCTGTTTTCAAGGTCAGACTACTATCCTCTCAAGTGCTGCTGTTGGTTCCATAAATGCACCAGAAATTCAAGCCAACAGTTTCACTGTCCTTTGAAGGTCTTTGCTATCGCTCATTTTGATGTTAGCTTCCACCTAAGGTTTTAACCCGCCAACAGCCTTCCTTGACCTGCTCGTCAACAAGTTTGGTTGTAGCGAATCCCTAGGTGACAATAGCCATTTTCATCTGACTTCGAAGCGCCTGTCTATAAGAGTGTGTTGGATCTCTCAGCTGCAACTTTTTCTGCTGCTGGACTTCATTCGATGTGCTGCTATCAGAATAGGGCCTCTTTGAAGTACACATTTGGTTGGATGTTGCGTCTGATTGATTTAACTATTAGCATCTGAAACTCTCTTTAGCAGCTCCCAATAGTTGAGCTCGTCGTGGTTTGTCAAATTCTTCATCAATATAAATACACGAATCATTTTTCCTCAAATGAGAAAAGATACGGAATGTCTATTCTCTAGTGTTATCCTTGGCCGCTATCCTCATTTCTATTGGTGAATATAATAATATAATATATCTATAATTTCAAGAACATCTTTATTTTTTTTTTGCAAATCATAATTTTTGTCATTCAATTTTCCCGGAGAAATTTTGAAATAGCCCAGCTGTGAACGTAAAAATTCAGCCGTGCACAGATGGCAAACTTCTAACTGTGCCTGACATAATTAAATACAAAATCAAGTTCACGCAGTAAATGTAGGTAATTAATTATTATTATCAAGAGATAGTTTTAATGTAATTTGCAATGAAACTATTTTCCTTGTGACTGACTCTTATCAAATGTAAATATATCTGAAGGACATATTGGACGTCTGTCAAGTAAGAGATAACGACTGTAGTATACACTGTATAAGCTAATGAAGCATTATTATAATTATTAGTGAAATGTTTAACAAATTTCTTTATTAAAATATTAATCAGTTCTTCCTCCAATTTGAAAAGATGAGGATTGGATATAGTCTGTTTTTATCCTTGGCGGTTGCCATGAACTCCATTGGTGAATATAATAATATAATATATGTATAATTTTAAGATTTTTTTAACGCTTTACGCGAATCAGAATTTTTTCGATTTAATCTGCACGGACCAACTTTGTACGAACACAACTGTGCAGGCCATACGTAAATACAAAATGAAGTTCACACAGTACATGTGGGTAGCTTGTAATCAATATTAAGAGATATGAGTTGATTTTTATGTGAAAATATTATATTGAAGTGATAATGTAGAAAGGAAAATAAGATTGAAATTAAATAATAGAAGAAATAAGATTTTTTATTAACTTTGAGTGGGATTTTCATTATTAGCCCAAGCAAGGTAATAAAGATAATGTACATTTTGTAAAAAAAAAAGGGGAAATTACGATACCAATTGTCGGCCTGGATACAGCCCTTCATTTTTATCACCCCGCCCACCTTTTGATGTACTTTCTGACAGGTTATCTTTTATTGCTTTGTTTTCTTCAAATTTTGGAAAATTATTGTTTTTAGTTTATAATGAAGAGCAATTTTAATTTGAGTTACAGAAAACCGGCAAAAAAAACTTTTTGTAGATATTTTGAAGAGAAACCACTTTTTTGTCTAAAATTCTTTTGTATCTCGCTTATTAAAAAAAATGAGTATTTTTGATTTCAAGAAAAATTGTCGCTATTCTTTTAGTTTCAAATTTTCTGAACTTTCCAGCGAATTTTGAAAAAGTGTGCAATCCCTCACTAGGAGAGGAGAAGAAAAGTTAAATACCTTAATTAGTTTAAGAAATACAGCATTTCAAACAAAGTATGCTGCCATTTAAAATTTAAAAAAAAGTTGATAATTTTGATGTTAATTTTTTCGTCTACTGGCCTCAAATCAATATTTTAAGTACTGATTATTTAAAAGGTGTGAAAGAATGCTCTCTTGCTCTGCTGGAATTCGAGCGCAGTCTGATGCTCTAAGTGGGTTAGAGCATCAGACCGGCAATCTGAAAGACCTGGACTCGAATCCCAGCGGAGCAAGAGAGCATTTTTTTCACAATTTCAAAATAATCAATATACAAAATATTTATTTTAGACCAAGAGATAAAAAAATTAACATCAAAATTATTAACGACTTTCCCTGGTCAAGAACCTTAACATCAAAAATAAAAATAAAAAAATAAAATAAAAAAAAATGTTGAAGAAATTGTTGGTACACCTTCTAAAAGCTTTTCTAATGCCAAAAACACCTTTAAACTAAAGGTTTTTGGACCAGCGACAACACCCCCTTCTCACCTCACAGCAGCCAACATACTGGAACTCTTTAGCAAGTAGTTTTCACCTCACTGCACACTCCAGCTCTTCACCACACATCCAAAACACTCTTTAACCTCGCCAGCTACTGGAATGGTACATTATGACCTCCATCGCCTTTCTCATATCATGAAAGCTCTTGAGTGTTGGGAAAGGCTGATAAAAACCTAAAACTGCAGACGAATATACCTATCTTCACCCACCAGCCAAAAGAAAATCCACCGAGGGGAGAGAAATCTGGACAATTTCTTTGAGAAAAATAAGACGCTTGCAAAGAAAGAATAGAGATACCGTTCATCCCACTCTCGCTCACGAGCTAGGATGGACCTGGTCCCTCATTTTTTGCCTAGGTCACAACCTTTCACTCTCTCACATCCTCCCTTTAACGCTCTTTGTCGAAGGAAGAGCAAGAGAGTTCTGGTCGAGTGTTACAAGGTCAGCCCGCTGTTCATACTTCAGAATGCCAGAAGTCTTGCGCAGTACTATGATGCCTCTTTTTATGAAAAGTTCCTGCAATACTTCTTAAGAGGAACTATTTCCTGGTCTTTGGAACGGCGACAATACCCCTTTCTCACCTCGTCGCGTACTGGAACTCATTAGCACGCAGCCACGACCCATTTCGAACCTCGCCGCGTACCATAATTCTACCACACGCAGCCACCACCCCCATACCGCCTGAGCGCATACTCGAACTCTTCAGCACGCAGCACTCTGCTATCACCCACATCCCACCTCGCCACGTACTGAAACTCTTTAGAATGTGGCCAGCGCCTACTTTTCATCTCACTATGTGCTGGAGCTCCACAGAACGTAGCCACCACCCACCTTCCACTTCGCCGCGTACTGAAACTCTTCAGCACGCAGCCACTACCACTTCTACCACGTCACACCCTCTTTGCAACGTTCTGTTCGTTTCCTCCGGCAATCCAATAACCCACAGGATCCACCCTCTCTCCATTACTTATGACAGTATGACACATGTCACCCCAATTACCCAAAAATTAGAGTAAATTCAGAGCTACCTCTTCATATCACAAGAAAGATTCTTCAGACAAGAGTTGAAAAATATTTCAACCCAATTGTTGAATTTTTAAGCTAAAAAGGCGAATTCCGAAAAAACAGTTGAGTGTGTAACCAAAAAGAATGTTCTTTTAACAAAATTATTGAATTTTCAACCAAAATATTAAATGTATCCGAATAGTAAAATTTGCAACCAAAAAATGTGAATTCTTCATCACCAATATAATAGTAGACCTTTCAACCAACAAGAATGAACGTTCAAATGGAAATACGATAGTTGGATTCACAACTAAAGAGATTGATTTTTACCTGTAATAGTTAAGTTTTGATCCAATTTGGTACCAAATTCATCAACTATCTTCTACTATGTGTGTACATAGTATACAAATAAACGTAAAATAATTCTAGAATAATACTATGATAATAATAATATTATATAAAAGCTTACATAACCTCAAGTTTTTTTATGAAATGCAGAATAAATAACGTTAATATTGAAAACTACACTGACAATTAGAACCACATACACAACTCATGATATACCAACATACGATAATGTACTTAAGAAAAATGTAATTCTCCATTTCTTGTTGCAGAATTAAGTTCGCAGTTCGATTGCTTGCCTAATGGCGAGCATATTCCCGGTGTTTCTCGTTCCAGACCTTCTTTTTTATTTGACCTTCATTCTTTAGAAAAAACTCTCCCTCTTGCCAGATCTTCATCAGTCAGTTCTCCTCCACCTGCTGAGCAGCCTCTTCGCGCTAGGTCCAAGTCACCTCTACCTTCCGAGCCTTCTTTTCATGCCAGATCCAGGTCTCCTTCTTCCATTGGACCTTTTTCTCTCGTGCTTCGATTTACACCTAAAGATCTTAAATCTATTAGACTTATTGCCTACCAGAATCCGCACAGGACATACGAACTACGAAGATACGCTTTTCCTCCCAATAAACCAATTCAATTGAGAGCAAAACATATGAGCCTTAAGCCGATGCCTACCGAAGAGCAAATTGTATTATCAACATCCAATGGTGACGTCTTGGCAATATTGGACAAATTAAACGGACAATTAACTTTTCGTGGAATATTCAAACCTTTTACCGCGCCTCTTATCCAGAAAGGCGGAAAACGGGTGAAAATAAACATGGACAGCGGCGAAGTTAAAGAATTGACCCCAGAAGAAATCAAGGAATGTCCATTAAGCAGCACCCACACAATCTCAAGGAGTTTTAAAGTATTTCGTGTGTGAACCACAATTTTTCGCAACGTTATTTAGAACTAAATAATTTGAAGTTGAATTCTTTGAAATAGAAACCCTGGAATCGTAAAAATTCCAGAGTGCGTTCAAATAAAAAAATTTTAATTAAAAATTTGTTCTGCTTCAATTTTGAAAGGGTTAAGTTAAAAAGAGTTCCATTTTGAATGCTTTGATTTGCAGTTCAGATTTGATCACTTTAAATTCAAAAATTTTGAGCTTTAGGAGCCTGAGTTATTTAATTCCAACGATCGTGATACATTTTTTCAAACAGGGAGTAACCGGGAATTTTTTTCCTCAAATAAAACCGCCATACTGCTTTTGTTACAGATCCATATTATGCCGGCCTCTATTATATTAAATGTATGTTTTATTAATTGTAGTACCTCTGTCGAGGACAGCTTGTTCATATCTTGTGAAATAATGTACAAATTTTATTTTTTCAATTAATTAATTTTGGTTATCCTAAAAAAATTATGCTCTGACATTGTACCTTTGTAGATGCATGATTTTACATACTTTTTCATACGTGGCACAGTTTTTTGGGAAATTATCTTTAATATACAGAAATAATTGGCAATTATCAGAAAATGACCCTTAATATCCTGTGGGTTCCTACACTCAGGAAGAATATTATTTGGATTAAAGAAATGTAGCACTGAATACGTCCAATAAAATTTTGTTTGATCGAACAAAATTTTTCTTGTCTCAAGAAATTGTGTTTTCTAAACGCAACAATCATTTTTGTTAAAGAATAATTACTTTCAAGCCAAAAAATATTTGATTGGACGTATGCAGTAGTACATTTTTTTGATTTAAGTTATATTTTTCGTCGATGTAACATTTTTGATTTTCCATTAGAATCTCTTATAAGTAAAACATTTAAAAACTACGAATTCAAACAAAAAAACAACAAGTTGGGCTCCTTTTCGTAAGTATTCTGCACATTTTCAAATTACTCAAAATTAATCAACATTTTTTTTTTTAAATCCAAAAACCGAACAGTAGACGACTGAAAAATCTCGGAAAATAAAGTTCCCGACATGGGACGATTCCCGAAAAAGAAAACATTCGAAAAAATGAATTCCCGAAATTAGAAATTTGCCGACAATTTCAAATTCGCGAATTATAAGCTCGAAAATTTTATTTCCGGGAATATCTATTATCCATAATTTAGAAATTCGGTAATATTGAAAACTGTCAGAAATTTTTCAATTCGGAAATTGGAAATTATTTTCAATTTGATAATTTCGGGAACATTTCATTCCGAAAATAAATAAAATGATCAACACGTACACCTGATGTAGAGGAGATAGCCACAGTATAATTGATTTCTTTGTTGCGGATGAAAGACTAAGAGAACTTGTAAAAGATATAAGGGTCATGATGGTTTCTGAATGCAATACTGATCATTACATAGTAGTCTCCGAAATAAACATAGTTGAGGAATGGAGAGGAAAGCGAACAAAAAAAACAGAAACAAACGCGAATCAAGGTTGAGAATCCACAGAAACCGGAAGTGCGGATAGATTTTCAGAATAAGATAAACGAACGCATAGATAAGGCAACTTGGGAGGCCCTAGTAGACAATAAAGATATAGAGGGCGCATCGACTATGCTCCAGGATGTCATTGTTAGGAGTGCGACTGAAGTGTGTGGTATTGCGGTTGTGGGACGAATGTTTGATGATGCGTGGTGGAATGATGAAATCCGCGTAGCTGACCACCAAGACTAGTAAAACTACTAGCCAAGGAAATTAAAGATAAAATCAAAAAAGAAGAGGAGAAGGAAATGCAAAACGTTTTCAAAGGACGCAAGTAACTGTTATATAAATGGACGTTGAACAATATGAAGGAGGTAAAAGTGCAAAGTTAGGCAGCATGAGAAATAGCAAGGGTGAAATGCTATATGATACAGACGCAATTCTAGACGCTTTGAGGGACTCTTTTAAGGAATTATTCGGATGTGCAGCTGTAAGGTACCACAACTGCGATATAGAACACGATACGTTAGAAAACCCGGTTGAGAGAGTATGTGCCTCTGAGGTTGGGGATATATTTAGGAATTTGAGAAATAATAAGGCTGCTGGTGTAGACAATATTAATGCTGAACTGCTTCAATACGGTGGTGACTCACAGGTTGTGCGAATTTGTAAATTCATGTATGGAGATGGGTGAAGTTCCAGATGACTGGAAAAAAGCGACTATTGTACCAATATACAAAGGGAAAGGAGATAACAGCAACTGCAATAATCACTGAGGTATCAGCTCATTAAGAACAGCAAGTAAAATATATTTAAAAATACTTATTCTTAGGGTATTGAAAATCGCAAAAGAAAATATGTGGGAAGTGTTTGAGAGTAAACAAAAAGTTTTCTGTGAATTTATTGACCTAGAAGAAGCGTTTGACAAAGTGGATAGAAGTAAACTTTGGGAAGTCCTGAAAGAGTACGCAGTCAATGGAAGGCTTCTACAAGCAATAAAACCAATTTATGCAGGCAGCAAAGCGAGTATAACGGTGTATTGGAAACTGAGTGACTCGTGCGATATAATGTATGGTGTTAGGTAACGATGCTTATTATATTAATGGAAAAGTGTCTAAGAATGGCCCTCTTCGACAAAGAAGGTGTAGATCTCGGGACAGTGTTGGTACGTGTGTTAGAGTTCGCAGATGATAAGGTTGTTATGGCAGAATCAATCGACGACTTACAAAGAATGTTGAACAAACTGAATGCAAGCATGTAGAACATGAGCCTCCAATTTAACGTCAATAAAACAAAAATTATGGTGTTCAAAGAAAGGGTGAGAAAACAATATACAACATGCTCCTAAATGATGAGAGAATAGAACAATTTGATAAGTATGTATATCTTTGTAGCCTATTCACTAGTGACGGAACGATAGATGGGGAGTTAGATAGGCGTATAAGCGAGGGTAAGAAGATTATCGGTAGAGCAGAATCCATTATCAGAAGTAAAAATATATCAGGTAAAGCTAAAAAGTTAGCAGGACCTGAGCCTACTAGGACAAGGATACGAGTAAAATTAATGCAATGAGCATGAAATTCCTGCGCAGGGTATGCGGTAAAACTTTAATTTACATAGTGAGTAATAAGATAATTAAAGAATGTGGTGTAGAGCGTAATATTTCGAGATGCTATGAGAAATGCATTGATTTTTATTTCTGGGGTTTCTCGGAGGTGCTGTCACCAAATACTAAGGCCACAATACCAAAAAACTTAGAAAGGAAAAGGAACACTAAAAAAAGAGAAATAAAAAAAAATCGAAAATTCGTTTCTATCTTAATAATTGATTTGGTGATTGTTCCTGGTGTAGATTCCAAAATAAAATTATTAACGTTTGAGAAGTTTCTTTTTGAAGGAAGAAAATATTTCAATTTTTTTTGCACGACTCAGTCTGTCAATCATTCTCATTGCCAGAAAAAACAGTCCTGCAAACCTTCAGCTTTATGAAAAAAGTTAAACATTTTTGTAATCAAAATTAAATTACGTGACATTTGTAGTTGGCAACAAAAATTTTTGGTGGACCACTTTGGCTTTATTTTTAGAAGAAAAATTTAGATTCAAAACTTTAATCAACTTCAAATGTTTGAAATGTACATGTGTTGTGTTTTCATCCAAAAATTCTTACAAGCCACAATGCAGGCAAACCAACATTGCAGAAAGGAAGAATATTGTGGATTCCAATATCTCCGAAATGTTTAGCAAATGAATCTTCGGTGAGTCAGGGGACGGGTGAAGCAATCCCAAGGGAAGCTTACAATTCAATTGCTAGACACCTAGCTACAAATGTATAACAAAAGATGCGATAAAGAATGTATTAACCTCATCCACAGAACCTTACGGGCCACAATGCGGGCGAACCAACATTACAGAAAGAGAGATTATGTGGATTCAGATAGCTCCATAATGTTTAGCAAATGAATATTGTGCGAGCTAGGGGACGGGCGAACCAGTCCCAAGGAAAGCTTTAAATTTAATTCTTTAACACCTAGCTACTATTATTCTGATTGACTACAATTTTGTTTTAAAAAATATATTGTTTTCACTCAAATAAGCCTTTATCGTTATACCTAATCACTAATTTCACACCAAATTCACTTCACGATCACCATCCCATAATTATAAGGGAGAATTCCTTAGCATATTAAAGTTCAACACATGGTAGGCGAGTAATATCTACTAAAACCTAAGCGAGCGTGCTCTCTGGAGCGTAAACCAAGAGTGACCTCGTCAAAACAAGCATCAAGACCGGAGTGATGAACCTTTCGGGACTCGTCTCCCGTTGCACTAGCTCTCCGTACAGGTGATATTATCCGTACGATATTAGAAAATTTGTATATTTTTAAAAGGTAGACATGTTCAACTTTTACACGCTGTAGAGCAAGCCTACACGCTACAAGAGGAGGCACTACTTGACATATGTAAAAGAAATTTTTAAAATGGTTTGGTCGTGTTGAGAGAATGAAAAATGGAATGGAATGGAAAATGCATGGAAGTGAAGGGACATAAAGAGGTATGTGAAGATGGGAAAGTGTGGCGACAAATAGCTTACAAGAAATGCATGAGGAAGAGTATCAGTAAATTCAATGAAGCCTGAAACAAGAGACCTTGGATACTAACGGGCCCAAATGAGTAGCTTTACATGATGATTTTGTGAGGTCGCCTGCGCTAATCGCTAGAGAGATTGAGCAGCGACCTTGCGAAACTGAGATAAAATCTTTTCGAAATTGCTGTAATTACATCAAAATTCTTTGAATTCTGAGGATTACACTGTACTAAAACAATGCTGAATGCAAGCGGGGTGGA
Source organism: Andricus curvator (assembly GCA_932195095.1). Taxonomy (NCBI): domain Eukaryota; kingdom Metazoa; phylum Arthropoda; class Insecta; order Hymenoptera; family Cynipidae; genus Andricus; species Andricus curvator. Next base: position 59,791 of record CAKNYM010013122.1, on the reverse strand, counting down.
ATACAAATAAAAAATAATAGCGTGACGTAATTTATGGACGACGCCGTAACATCTGTTGACATTCTATGGAAATCTAATAAAATTCGTTGAAACTCCTTGTTGTCTATTGAATGCAATTACACTTGGAAGTATCTTGGAGAAATTAATAATATTAATGACATTAATAATAACATATTTTTGATGAAAAGATATCTTTGGAAGTTACTGTGATATTAATTGAAAATCGACGTTAGAGGACAATGGTTTCGTTTTATGGTAACTTCTTTTTCTCTGAGTGATTCTCAAAACATTAAATGAAAAATATGAAAGGGTGAAATCCTTTTTTCAATTCTTTTAAAATAGTTTGCAGAATTTATATTAGACATAACTAGACAGTGTAATGTAAAATCCATTTTTACCTAAAACGTAAAAGATTAGAAAAATGGCGCATCAGTTTTAATGACATTCGTTACCACATTTTTCTCCTTGAAACAAACTCTTATGAAATGTAAATATCGCAGAAGGGCATATTTCACGTCTGTAATGTAAGAGATAACAAATATCGAATAGAATATATAAGCTAATGAAGCGGAAAAGTATTTATTATAACGTTTCAATTAAATTCGTAATTAAAAAATTACTTAGTTTTTTCTCTAATTACAAAATATGAGGATTGTTCATACTCTGGCTTTATCCTGGGCACTCATCTTCAATTCTATTGGTGATTATATTATTATAATTTTATATAACACAGGCACACAAAAAAAGTGTAAGAAGTCCAAAAAGCTACTCTTTTAGCATTGTAGTATTGATCTAGTATAGTCAAAATCTGCATTGATTGGAATTTTCTGCTTACCAGTTTTTTTTATTCGAGTATTAATTTTCAGTTTTTGTCAAATTATCCCAAATAGGCCACCATGAATCAAGAGTAGTTTTTTCCGCTTTGAGATGAATTTTTAATAGTCCTTATGTTTCACAAGATCTCCACAGGTTTTGGTTGCAAATAAAATTTGCCTATAACATTTTCTTACAAAAGTTATTAACAATGGAAATTTAATGTTACGACATGATCAACATTTTCTTCGTGAACAGCTGAATGGATTTTGGTGATTCTTACGTTGAAATTTTTGTTTAAAAATGTACAATTTTTTGTGTGTGATGGTTTTAGAATATAATTCAAACATAAAAATTTCTCTGTATGTCTGTATGTCTGTTATCTATGAATCGAGATCTAGAATTTATCGATATCAATACAGTGAAACTCTAAGACCGAGCCACTTTTGGGGCTGACGGGGTGCGAAAACTAACTCGACGTATTTCCAATCCGCATGTAAACAGTCAGGGCGTATGAACCGTTTCCAGTGGAATTTACAGCGTGGTAAAAAAATATTTTGAAAATCGTTCTTCTAATACGGAGACAAGGGTAAACCAAATATTTAACGGAAATCAGGAGAAAAGTTACCTGGTACAAGTTACAATAAATGTTCTACCTGCTTACGTACTTTAAACGTTTGCGGGCCGTTGAGCATCTCGTTTGAAAGGAGAGTTTTCTCTTGAAAAATCAGTCCAGATACTCTATCGCACACTTGATTAAACCATTTGTAGACAGTAGTATCCAAAAGCACATCACTTTTTTGTGGCTATGTATGCATACGCGAAACAGTAAGCAAACACTTCACGTGGGGAAGCACGCACTTCTGCGTAATCGCATATAATGCATGCGACGCAGTTTCATAACCAGACAGATGAAAAAGTTATTGAACAGAAAATCACTTATTTTCTTAAATATTGAATTAACTGTCCACGAAAAACACAGTTTTCACAATTCTCTCGTCAATACTTGCCAGTTTGACATTACAAAACACTGCAGTGGGATTACGAGGCTTGCAGTCTATCGGACTTTCTAATAAGAAAGTATGAGGTTTTTTATATTCTGATATTGTCCTGGGCGGTTAATTATATTTCTATCGGTGATTACAATACATATTATATGTATAATTTTAAGAAATTTTTTCAAGCTTATGTGAATCCGAATTTTTTAGATTCAATCTGTATGGAGCAACTTTACACTAGTTCAACTGTGGACGTGATACGTGAATACAAAACAAATTGTCTGCATAACATGTGGGTAATTAGTAATAATTGTCAACTGATATCTCTCAGTATTAATTATAATTATTATTGAGAGATTTCAGTTATTTTTTATATGAACGGAGTATATTAAAGTGATAATATCAGAATATAATTATGACATAAAAATTGGTCTGTATATGAAAAGAATACCAGCTATAAAGTTAGAAATAAGAATTTGATAGATACATTTGATAGTATAAGATATTGGTTGGTTTCTTATAATGAAATTTAAAATGTACATCCTTTTCTAACATTATTAGGTAAAAATTAGGAAGGCAAATTAGAATGAAATTGAATATTGGAAGAAATAAGGGTTTCTATTAATTTGAGTGGAATTTTTATTATTAGTCCAAACAGTGTACTGAAGATATTGGAAATATCCGCCCAATTGTTAAAAAAGTGGGAGATTACGACATTCGTGGCGAAAAAGTTTATTGCGGATTTCCATGCAATTTTTTTGGAGAAATGCGAATTTAAAACTTTTGTAATAATATCCCGAAAATCTTTCGAGATCTCAATATTTTTGCAGTAAAATTATTTCCAATAACCGGGCCACACCCTCCCTCATTTGCAGAGACACTCCTCCTGTTTTTTATATCCTTTCTCGGGAGTAGAATGAGTTCAGCGAAATGCCCCCCTCAGTCGCACTCTGACGCATTGTCTGCCCCCCCCTGTTTGCTTATCCTTTCTTAGGGATAGAATGATTTTGGGGACACTTGCTCTGGATTCACATTCGCCTATTTTCTGGGCTCCAGAGCGTTTTTCATATTTCTTTTCGAGGATAATCTGAGCTCAGTTCTTTTCAATCCGACGTTGTTTATTATTGAGAAGGACTAAAATGTGTGTTCAGATTGGTTTCAGATTATGTTATTTGGATTATAATGGAAAATTGGCTTTCAATAAGTCTTAAATTGATTGCTATCGGAAACTTCAGCTAGGTTTATAAACATATATTCGAACAACAGCAACATTTAAGATTTTTTATTGCGGTAATCGTACAATTCATATGTGTAGTAAAACTTTCAAAGTGCCACAGGAAACCTCGAAAATCAATACGTTGCTTATCATTCTAATTATCAACTTCAGATAAAAGTGGTCCACTTTTGCATCTCCAAAAGTAATGTTTACACAACTTGATTCATATCTATCAAGGGGCTGTTGTTATCCTTTTTTCGAGGCGCAAGTGAGTCATGGCTGACGTAATATTTCTGAAAAAAGTAATTTTCTAGAAAACTCTAAATTTCAGGGTGAGAAGAAAATACAAATTTTCCTTCACTGTGCTATAAATCTCTATGGCTCTGGAACTCAGGACCAATAGAAAATGTTTTTGAGAACAAACGGTCGCAGTATAGAAGTAGATAACCAACAAAAGCGGAATTTTCCAGGAGAACGAAATAACATTCTGTAAAATCGAAATCATCATTTAAAGATAAAACAACAGTTTTTTTCAAGCTGAAGTGTATCTGAATAGAGCCAGAAAAGTATAATAAGAAAAATTATCCAGTTCCGAGAAATAGAATGTGGAAGTTAACAATTTCAAAGTGAAAGAAACCTACAATTGGGACAGGATCGTTTGCGGATCACGATAAAGAGACCATTTTTTAGAGCAAATGAGTTTTATGAAAAAAGTTATCCCATTCCCAGAAAATCATTCAAGAATTTAGAGACTACAATTTTATGGGTTTTAAAAATTGTCTTTGGATAGCGACTTAAAATCCATTTTTCAATTTAAAAAATAGTAAAAACTTTTTGGCGAGATACCGGCAGGCTGAATGAGAATAAAAAAGTTTTCATTCAAAAAAATTATTCTTTTCTGGGAAAATAAAGATTTAGTAGGACGGTAGCGCAATGTAACAGAAAATTTGTCATTGAAAGGTCCAGAAAAAGAAGTAAGGTACACTGCTCTCGCGCGATAGGGTCGGTTTCGGTCTTGGTCTAAATCGACTTGGACCACTGCTCTCGCGAGATAGGGTCGGTTCCGCTTAGATTGCATTAGCTCGCAGTGCCTCTCTCTTTCTCTCTCTCATCCCGTTGGACCCCGCACCGCCAGCAAAAATTGCTGGAAGGTCTTAAGTCAAGGGGGACTATCTCGCGAGAGCAGTGTATATGTTTCTTTACAAACAAACGATGATAACTGTAGGAAATGTCGTTTCTAATTTCAAAGAAAAAAGTTAAGTGAAGAAAACTTTAGTTCATTCCAAACCTCTTCGTGAAGCCCAGGATGTCAACCACTGATCGCGTTATAACTTCCGCAGGTTTCATGCCACGGTCCCCAAGGGCTTTTTGCCTGAGCTTAGCTAATTTCGGTCAATGGCATGAGACACACAGTGATGTTTTGTCACCCCTGCTTCGTTCTCTGGACTCATTCGTGGGTTTAAACCCCATTTTCTGCATGTGATACTTCAAGTAGTTGTGCCCAGTGAGCATCTGAAGCCTTTAGGTCTTTCTTTGGCAATCCCAGGATGTCTTTGAATCTGTCCATCTTGTGCGTATGGACCAGGATGGCTTTTGCGGGTCGGCAACCCTGGGTTTGTTTCCAGTATTCCCAGTGCTTCGTCCGGATCCAACGTTTCATGGACATCCCCGGTTCTCGTCCTATGTAATCACTTCCTGCGCCATTTTGGGCCAGCCGTTCCGCTTTTTCGTTTCCCTTGATCCCTGTGTAGCCAAGAACCCATGTGAGGGTCACGTTGTTCTTTTCTGCAAGTTAGTTTAATGCCTTTTCGCATTCCCAAACCAGCTGTAATGTCATGTCTGATTTTCTAACTGCAGTTGATGTCGCTTGGCTATCCTAGCAGATTGTAATCTGGCTACCAGCAGCGTTTTCTTCTATTGATGTCTCAGCGCAGCAAAAGACAACCAGGACCTCCGCCTCAAAGATAGTGGTATGCCACACAAGTAGGATTCTCATTCCGCTTCTTCCTGTGCTGTCATAGATTCCTGATCCTGACGCCCCTTTCCTTTAGAGATGTATATGTGCCAGATATCCCTTCGGAGAAGCAGGTTGCTATTTGCTTTTGTCATATCCCTAATTGGGATGCAGAGGCAAAGTCTTGGTAGAGTGGAAGCATTTTGTTGTTCTGTCTTGCCTTATTTCTAGAATTTGTAGTGTGCTGATGTCAGTTGAGAGTCTAGTGTGTTTCGTCCCCTAAGTCCATCTCTTTGCTCTTACCAATCGGACCATTGCGTGTGCCACCACGGCGGTTATAGCAACGTGTGGAAGCTCTTCACAGATCATGTATCCTACCGCCGCTGTGGCCGTAGTCTTCATTGCCACCGTCACGCCCCTAAACAATAGCGTTTTCAATTGTCGCAGCCTGTCTTAAATCATTTAGAGATCCACCCGTGACCACCAGACTACGTTTGCGTATGGAAGCTTAACTTGTAGGACAGCGGAGTGGAGCCATGTAATAATTTTTGGCACTAGACGCCACGTAATCCAAACGCTCTTCTGCACATCCAAAATGTCATAAAAAAGTGTATTTCTGGGATTTCTGATCTTTGATACTGCCGGTTTTCCTAGGGCTAACTGGAACAAGATACATTTGTTGTCCCAGAGAGACTCATCGTCGAAGACTCTACAGCCCACTATCTTGCTCCTCAGTTCTTCTGAGCATAGAGTTAGATCGAGAACCTTACTCCTGTTATCAATCTAAAATGTGGAAGTATCACTACGATTAACAATCTCCAACTCAGTACTTGCTAGGTATTCAATTACGTCCCTTCTTCTGCCGTTGATGTTTCTGCTCCCCCACACTGTGTGGTGGGAGTTTGCGTAACAGCCCAACATTAGAGGAATCCTGTCTTCCTAGCTGTGCTACGTTAGAGCCTTCTCCTCTCTAGAACCAAAAGCGCATTTATACACTTAACGACTAGGCATTCCCTTAGTGCTTTTTTGGCTGGCTCTTTGATAGAGTTACACCCTCCTATGCCACTAATGCTTTTCTTGTATAACCAGGGTTCTTGATTTGGAGAAATACCTGTCTGCACCATCTCCGTACGACTGGTTAAAACAGTCGAGGCACTTTTGCTGTGGTGCAAAATTATCTGCACCACGGAGATTCCAGTCTCAGCCATTGATAGGATGATTCGGGGCGCTTCGGACGCTCCTGCTCCCCTTACGGAGCCCCATTGGGTCACCCAGCAGGTGACCCTACCTGCTTCTAGATATGATCGGTAATCTAGAGTTGCGAGAACCTTGATTGAGGTATCTGGGAGCATGTCCCCTTCAGTCTGGTTCTCTGTGTGTAAAAGTATAAGCTTCCGAGAATCGGTTTGTGCAGTGGGATTCTGGAAGTACAGACGCCCTAGGATGACTGTCGGATTATCGAAGAACAGATCGGGGGAATAGTTAAATTTATAGTAAAGAAAATGTTTGTCCACAGAGAAGGAATTTGTAAAATGATAAATTTGCAACTAAAATTATGAATATTTAACAGTAATAGTTAAATTTTCAGTTCGAAAAATAAATTCTCAAGAAAAAATAAAAAGAATAATAAAATATCCAAATTCCGCTCACGTAACTGAGGGATGGCCAGACCGCAGCGTATTTGTCATTTCTATGACCCAGGCTAAAATTGTAGCCTAAGATATTTCTGAGATTCTCTTTCGGAAGAAATATAGGAGTTTAAATGACCTCGAGTTCTTTTAATGACTTACAGAATTTGATAAAAACATTGCAAACAGTTGAGAACTATATTGACAACTAGATTGCCAATTACAACCACATTCTCAACTCATGATATACCAAGATACGATTGTGTACTGAAAAAAATGTAATTATCTATTTCTTGTTGCAGAAGTAAGTTCACAGTTCGAGTGCTTGCCTAATGGCGAGCCTATTCCCGGTGTTCTTCGTTGCAGACCTTCTGATTCTCCGAAGTGGTATTCTCCAGAAATAACTCCTCATCTTGCCAGATACTCTTCCGTCAGTTCTCCTCCACCTGCCGAGTCTCCTTTTCGTGCCAGGTCCAGGTCTACTACACTTGCCAAGTCTCCTTTTCGTGCCAGGCCAAGGTCGCTTCCTTCCATTCAACCTTTCTCTCGCGTGCTTGGATGTACACCTGAAGAACTTAGATCTTTTCGACTTACTCCTCACATGAACCCAAACCGGATATTTGAACTTCGAAGATACACTTTCCCTCTGGATAAACCAATTGGACTGAAAACAAGGAATAGTGTCCTTAAGCCTATGCCTACCGAAGAACGAATTGTGTTATTAACGTCCAACGGTGACATTTTTGCAGTGTTGGAAAAATCAAGTAAACAAGTGGTTTTTCGTGGAATATATAAACCTGTAGTTCCGTTCAGGTCAAAGCGGGCGAAAATAAATATTCACAGCGGTGCGGTTAAAGAATTGACCCCAGAAGAAATCTCGGAATGTCCATTAAGCAACGATAAATCAATCGCAAATAGGTTTAGATTCTATGTAAATCACAATTTTTCAAACCCTTAGTTCGATTATTATAAACAACTTGCCTGCTGCACTGGCACATTCGCATCGCGCGCTTTGCGCTCGGTCATTATGCTTTCCACACGTTTAGGCGTAAAAATTTTTAAATACATGTGAAAACATTAATAACTGTAGTCTTGTCATTTTGAATTCCTTTTGCAGGTTCGCCGCTGCATCGGGAAACCAAGAAAACCCGGAAAATGAGAGTGAATTTCTTTTGAATCATGAATTCTACACATTCTCAGGAAAAAAATATATCCAATCACTTGAAATATCAACAATTTCATATCATATGATATAATTCAATTCGAAATAAATTTAATTTTATGTTCTTTTTAAATGTTGAGTAAACTTTTTAAATTTTCCAGTTATGAAATCGTGGAGTTCACATGGCATAATTCTAAGATTCATTTTCTAATATTTATTCATTCATTCATTCTAAAGTTCTTGATTTCATGAAGAATTGAAAGCGTTTGAATTCAAAAATTATTGATAGAAAACATTTTAATTTGATCAACTGCAAATATAAAATAAATCATGATTTTTCAGATTTAACTGTAGCTGGAGTATGACAAATTTAACAATAGTAGTTTTCACCAGACGATTTTGATATTAATTGATACTGAAGCGTTCTCTTTTATCGTTTGGCTCAAAATGTAAATCTTTCAGGGATTCGAACGAAGTGAGGGAGAATTTTTTTTATATTTGTTAATTAGTTCTAAACATTTAGAATCATTTGTCTGAAAGATAGTCTTCGTAGGGAAAAGTGTCCAAAGATAATGAGGAGACGAAGACATAATATGACATAACGTCATAAATTAAAAAGCTATTGACACAAGAATTTAAAATCATCTTTTAATACAAGCAAAAAAATTGCCTGACTCACGATTTCAGTGAGTCAGCTGGAGACTTAACGTGTAAGATTTCGTATTATTCAAAAACTTATTGTTAATTACAAAAAAAATGAATTATAAAATTCTAGCCCATCATGAGGCTTTAAGGTAGGTGTCGTGCCAAGAATAAGTTTTTTGCAAAAAATAGTTTTTCGATGATTTTCAGAATCAAACTAATATTAATAATGATGTCATTTCAAATGAAAAATATTACTTCTAATGATATAATTGTATGTTATAAGAAACAATTATTTGAAACATGTTTTTTGTAAGTGCATTTTTTCTTATCAATTTTTACCAATTTTTGAAAAAAGGTTGAATTTTAAGTTTTTCCGTTTTCGTGTATTTTCCAAAGCTATTTTGAAACATATTTTAAAGAAATTTAAATAATTATATTTTCGGGAAAATGAAATTCTGTTATTTCAATCATATTTTTCATGATTAAACGCAAAAGATTAAATAAATGGTGACATCAGTTTTATGACATTTGTAAACCATTCTCTTCCTTGCAAATGCGTCAAGGTCTGACTCTTATAAAATGTAAATATCTCAGAAGTATAAGCTTGCGCCTTTAATTTAAGAGATAAAGAATATAGTCCAGACTATATACGATAGTAAATCAGTAGAATAAACATAAGTTACATTAATAATCAAATTCTTCATCAATATCAATACATTAATCAGTGTTTCCACAAATTAGAAAAGATGAGGATTGTCTATACTCTGGTCTCATCCTTGGCCGTTATCCTCATTTATATTGGTGAATATAACAATATAATATATCTGTAATTTCAAAAAAATAATTTTAATCTTTACGCAAATGAGAATTTTTGCGATTTAATCTACTCGGACCAATTTTGCACGAGCCCAACCTGTACGTCAACATTTAGACGTGCACATATGGTACCCCTTGAACTGCGCACGTCATTTGTAAACTCAAAATATAGCTCACACAGTACATGTGGGTAATTAATAATTAATATTTGGAGATTTCGGTTAAGTTTCATTTAAACTTATTATATTGAAGTGAAAAAATCGGAATATAATTAAAACATAAAAATTGGTCTGTATGTGAAAAGGATACTAGGTATAAAGTTAGAAATGAGAATTTGATTGATTTTAATTGTATAAGATACTGGTTAGTTTTTTATGAAGATATTTGAAATCTGTAGCCTTTTCTCACATTAATAGGTAAAACTAGTATTCGTAACAACTCACTTATGATATTGGAAATTTTTCTCCAAGAGACAGAGATTACGGTATCCATGCTGACAATGTTTTATTGCGGATCCCTGCAGGAATTCTTGCGAAAAACAGGAATCTAAAACTGTTCTTCTAACAACAATATTTGGAGCTTTAGAAGCTACCATTTTTTTATTTTTGATGACCCTGGCAAATTTTTCCGAACGGGGGAAAAAGCTGGATTCTTTTTCCTTGATTAAAACAGCCATCCGTCTTTTTTCCAAGCTCTATATCGGACATCTAGTGTCCATTTTAGCTTTCGGTTGTCTTCCTCACATTTCTAAGAACAGCTTTGTGTTTGTCTTCGGGTGTCGGTTTGATTTTTGAGAGGATCTTCATGTTGATCCTCCCCAATCTATAGTGATGCCAGCAGTAGTTCTTCCTGAGCCTCTCGACAACTCCTGGCTCTGCAATTAATACAATTTTCGTAGCTTGAATACCCACCTTGGTATGGATAATCTTTCATGCTTTTTGTTTTCAAGTTCGGATTTTGGACTACAATTTTTTCAGGTACTGCTATTGGTTTCGCGAATACACCAGGAATCGAAGCCGACAGCTTCATAGATAGATAAACGTTTATTTTTCAGCCTGCTGGCCTTAAAAAGCTAGCATCCATCCATACCTTATATCTAAGACCGCACGCTCTTATCGCCTTGCCTTCCTCGCATGTCCCTACTTTTCGCATTACCTCGCATTGCCAAGCTCTGCTTCCGCGGCTAATACCTAATACTTATCTACTATTTACAATATTTACAAATTACTTATATCTACTCCCTCTCCTATTAACAATCTTTCCTTCCTCATTCCTCTTCATCCTTCCTTCTCTTCATCCCCATCTTACCCAACACTCCCTTCACCCATGCTAATGCCCTTTTGTCCCCCCTTTCATGCATCAATACCTTCATGCTTATCCCACTCCTTTTCACCTCTACGCACTCCTCCAACCAGTGCTCCACTCTTGCCTCCCCCTTCCCACGTAGTTCACACATCCTTTCCTTCCATCCCCACACCTCTACTCCATACAATAGCACACTCATCACTAGTGAGTCAAACAATTTCATTCTCCTTCCAAAATTATGTGCGAATAACTTCTTTCCCAATCCCCACACCTGCCTCATCACCGCATTTGCCCTCCTCACTCTCTCTTTAATGTGACCATCCACTCCGCCATTCCTCCGAAACAAGAAGCCCAGTTACACAAACTCTTTCACCTCCTCCACCGCCTTTCCCTTCCACTTCCACTCCCCAGCCTTATTCCTTCCACCTCCTTTTCTGAAAACATTAACCTTGGACTTTTCCGCATTCAGTTCTAACCTGTTCTTATCCAGGTATCTTCTCAACCTCTTCATCATTTCCTTTAAGGCCTCCTCGCTTTTTGCCAACAACACTTTGTCATCTGCATACGCTAGCGACCAAATTCTAACACCTCCTATCCTGACTCCTCCTACCACTCCGGCGTCCAGCTTACTTTCCATATCAGCAATGAAAATCGCAAAAAGCGTTGGGCTAAGCGGACACCCTTGTCTTGACCCCATATCCATCCAGAATCCCTCCGAAATCCCCTGTCCTCCTCTTACCTTATCTTTGGTCTCTTCATATATCGCCCTTACCCTCTCGATCAGGCCTCTCTCCACTCCCCTATCCTCCATCGCCTCCCACTACCTCCCCCTATCCACCGACGGAAACGCGCCTTTTAGATCCACAAAAAACGCGTACACTCTCGACCCCTTCTTCGCTAATTCTCTATCCACCACGTGCTGCAGAACGCAGATATTGTCGATATTACTCCTACCTGCCCTAAAGCCCGCCTGCGTCTCCGGCAATATTCCTTTCCCCTCGACATCCTTCCGCAGCCTCTCCGCCACCCCCATCGCGTATACTTTGTACGCCGTATTCATTAGCGTAATCTCTCTATAATTTTCCTGCCTATCCCTATCTCCTTTCTTATACAGAGGTACTACTAAACCTTCTCTCTACCCTCGTGGGAATGCCTTCCCCCTCCATACTTTCTTCACTACCTCCTTCAGCCTCTCCCTAACCCCTTGTGTACTAAATAGCCATGCTTCGTTCTCTACCCCATCCCGCCCTGCTGATTTTGAACTTTTTAACTTCCTTATCTGTTTCTCTATCTCCTCGCCATTCAACTCCTCCATCCCTGCCTCCCCCGTTCTTCTACTCCCATCATTACTCTTCCTTGAATCTGAGCCCTGAAATAATTCTTTAAAAAACTCCCTCCACTCCTCACTCCCTATCTTCTCGCTTATCCGTACTCTACGCTTCCTGAACCTATTTATTATCTTCTAGACGTCCCCCTCTCTCTCAATATTTCCTAACTCCTCCTACAGCTCTTTCTCCTTTTCCTGTTCTTTCTTCTTACACATCAATCTAAACCGCTTCCTCATTTCTACGTACTCCCCCCTTTCCGCAGTACCCTCTTTTCACTTCTTATACTTCCTCTTCACCTTCCTTTTCATCTTTTCACATTCCCTCTCCCACCACGGCTTCACCATTTCTTTCTTCTTCTTTTTGAATACCTTCTTTTGCACGCACCCTTTCACTTTCTCTTTTAAATCCTTCCATATCGCTTCCACCGTCTCCCCTTCTAAGCGTACCTTCCCTAACTGCTCCTTATACTTCTCTATCGCCTCCCTCGTCCAGCTTACCCTCTCTCCCGTCGACACTTCTTCCCCACCTTGCCTACTGCCGTTCTCACCCCTTATCCACAACCCTGAATGGCTGATGGTCTGATTCTACCCTCCCTTCTACTGCACATCTCTCCATCTCCTCCCACCTTTGCATATTCATGACTACATAGTCTATCACCGATACTCCCACCTTACCTACATATGTGTATTCTCCCTCTCCGTCCCCACTTGCCATACCATTTGCCACCGCCCAGCCTCTATCCTCCATCCTGTCCCTTAGAATCTCCCTCTCCTTATTTATTAACCTATCCTTCAAATTCCTTTCGAAGCTCTCCCCTTCCCTGTAAAGGCCCCCTGCCCTCCTCATTCTCGCGTTAAAGTTCCCACCGAGTACCACCATACCCTCCTCTCTTTCACCTGACAGGTCTTCCACCCTGTCTTTAATTCTTTCCATCCCATCCTTATTGTACACAGTCACAAGCTTACACGTTACCCCTTCTATCTTTATTTTGCTCATTTGCACTCTCTGCAGACCCCCCTTTCTCTCCCTTCACATCCCATAACTCTGCGAGAACCACCCTTGACCCCTCAAAAGCCCAAGACTCCTGACCACGAACTCCCCCGATTACTTGCCAACCTAACCTCACTTTCCCTATCCAACTAAATCCCACCTCACACCCACGCTGAAACCCACCTTTTATCTCGCCAATTCACCCCACACAACCATACTCACCTTCTCGGCTTCCACCCTTACACTCCGCTCACACCTTCCACACAAATTCCGTAAAATTCTCTCACCACCTGTCACTAAACACGTTCTTACTTCCGCCATCCACATGCAAGTCCTACTTATGTATGCAGTTGAATATCTTCATTAGTTAAAAAAAATCAGCGTTTCAAACAACATTTGCAGCCATTTGAAAAAAATGGTGAAGAAATGGTTAACGCCCTTTCTAAAAATTTTCTAATGGCAAAAGGAACCTTGAAAGATAATTTTATGCTGTTATAACAATTCCAGCAAATTTGTTGTCTTCCGCTTATGTTAGATTATAATTATAATGATAATGTAGCAGAACACGTTACTTAAATTAAGAAAAAATGTAGGGCTAAAAAGGCATAATTGCGTTTCATTGGTTATAAAAAATTTGAGGTTATACTTTTAAAGTGATTGGCATCAAATCTTCATTAGTATTAACTTCCTCGAGAAAAAGATAATAGCATTTCTAAACAAGAAAGATGAATTCTCCACAATAAATGAACAGGAGACTTTTCATTCAAAAAGAATTTTCATTTAACCGAAAATAGTTGGATTCTTCGTTGAATAGATAAATTTGTAAATGAAATGATGAATCTTTACCCGCAATATTTAACTTTTGATCAAACGGGAAAAAATCAATAAATTAGCAATCACTGCATACGTAACTAGTACATAAATGAACTTGATATATTTATAATAATAATATGATGTAAGAGATTACACAACCTAAAGTTCCTTTTATGACATGCAGAATTGGATAAAAACGTCACAAACACTTAGCAACTATGTAGGCAACTACGTTGACAATTACAACCATATTCATAACCCAAGATACACCAGCATACAATTGTGTACTTTAAATAATATAATCCTCTACTTTTTTGTTGCAGAATTAAGTTCACAATTCGAGTGTTTGCCTAATGGCGAGCCTATTCATGGTGTTCCTCGCAGCAGACCTTCTCATTTGTTTGACAGAAATTCTCCAGAAAGAATTCTTCCTATTGCCACGCCTCATTCTTCTGGCGGGTCACCTCTTCCTGCGGACCCTACTTTTCGTGCCAGGTCCAGGTCTCCTCCTCCTGCGGAGAATCCTCTTCGTACCGGGTCCAGGTCTCCTCCACGTGCGGAACCTTCTTCTTCTGCCAGGCCCAGGTCTCCAATTGGCGAGCATCCTGTTCGTGCTAGGTCCAGGTATACTCCTGGTAGGCATCCTTTTCTTCACATACTTGAATATGATCTTGAAGAACTTAGATTTATTCGACTTGTTTCCAACAAGAATCAGAACCAGATGTTCGAACTTCAAAGATACGCTTTTCCTCCCGAAATACCAATTCGATTAAGAACGAAAACTAGTGAACTAAAGCCAATTCCAGCCGAAGAACAAATTGTATTATCAACGTCCAATGGTGACATATTTGCAATAGTGGAAAACGTTAACAGACAAACGGTTCTTCGTGGAATATATAAACCTGTAGGTCCTTTAAGGTCGAAGCGTGCGAAAATAAACATGCACAGCGGCGCAGTTGAAGAATTGACCCCAGAAGAAATCTCAGAATGTCCAGTAACTAACCATAACCCAATAAGAAAGAATTTTAGCGTATTTTGTGTGTGAGCTGCAATTAATCACACTGTTCTTCAGATCTGCCAATGTCTGTCAGATCTCCCCTTTTGGGCTCGGTATTTATGCTTCCTTCACGTTTAGGCATAGACCGTTTAAAATTGAAGGTCAAAAGATGGACAACTGTACTTTCGTAATTTTCAATTCCCTTTTTAGGATAGCCAATTAACTTGGAATAAGGAGCATGACCGGCAGCTTTTTGAGGCCGGAAAAAAACCGGGAATTGAAAGCAAATTTTTTCTTGACCACAAGTTCAACAACTTTTGAGAAGAAAAATGTATCTAGTCACTTGAAATATTGCGAATTTCATATCACATCATATAATTTAATTCAAAGGAAGTTAATCATTAAATTAAATTATATATATATATAAATCAAATTATATCATGATTTTATAATTTAAACTGTAATTCTGTTCCAACTGAGTCTATTAGATTTCGCCATCGGTCTTTGTGCTTGCCCCACATTTGGGCACATACTTTTAAAATAGATCAAGTTATCCACAACTGTCATTTCGTGATTTTTAATTTCCTTTTGTTAACACTAGGGGTACCGAGGGCCGTCATTTGACGGTTTTCAATTTTCATTTTTTGATTATGTCCGTAATTTTTGGAGTTGACCTTTCGCGCTTCATGATTTTTATGTATTTGTACCTTTGAACGCTTTTCTCGATTTTCAGATTTTTTTGTTAATGCGTTTTCTAAATATCGTATTGTTCACCTGCTTGCACCGGAACCCGTCAATTGACGGCATCGTATGTGTGAGTAACCGTAAATTGTGCCAAAGGTGTGAGCAAAATCGGTAATAGTGACTTACCCGTGGTCATAAATTTCATCTTTTTCTTCTCAACATTTTTTGCAGCGTAGCATTTATTTTGATAATTTGTTATCATATATCTGCCGAAAAGATTCCAATAATAGCGGTGGGGTTTTATACTTACTATTTTTAGTGTTTTGAACTAACTATTTTTTACAGTGTACCATCAGTTGTGGTGACCATGACAGTTGTAAGACTTAAAATACACTTGAAGCAATATAAGTAACAAAAACAATCACAATGTATCACTTTATAAAAGCTTTAAATACGAAAAAATAGATAACCTCAAATGATGGCTCACGGTTTCCCAGAGGGGGGCCGGTCAGTCCGATACCCCTAGTGTTAATGCTTCTTCGGTTTTAACGAACACATTCTCATCACGTATCTCGTGCTCCGCACTAGATTTTATGCAAAGTGCAGACTTTTCTACATTATGTTCAACTCTAATATATCAAATGTATATTATATTTATTTTTGTATCTCGGTCTCGGACAGCTTATTCATATATTGCAAAATAATGTACAAATTTTATTTTTTATGATTACTTTATTATTTGTTCCTTATTTTGCACTAATTTTTATTCTCATCTACCATAGAAAATGTATCATTTTAATAAATGTATGTTATTACAATTCGCGTATTTTTTTATATCAGAATTCAAATTACGATAAAACACTTTGTTGTTTAATCCCTTCAGCCTCTTCTGCGCTTATTTACAAGGATTTTACAGTTCCAGATTTCAGAAAACTTCAAGTTGCTTAAAATTTCACGGAATGACATAAGGTAAATGCACCTTTTTTCGTCCGTGTAAGGGTTAAGGCAGAATTTGAGACCAATAAACAAGTGTAATCCATTTCGATTGGCTAAAAAACTATTATTGATCTAAGAAAGTATATTATTTTACAGAAAAAAATTTTTGTTCGGACAAATTGCTACAAATTGCACCGGAAAATTCGAAAATCACATAAAGATGTCATTGTACGTCGTTGCGTCCACCTGATTCGCTTTTGAATGTATTTTCGTCCACGGGTTGCTCCTATTTGCGTCCGGTCCCAAACTGGTACTTGCACCATTTTGCGTCCACGTGATGGTAAATCGTTTGGTCGCAAATAGGGACATAATGTGTAGGACCCTATTTGCGTCCGCTCTTCAAAGGTTATGATAGACTCGAATTATTCCGAAGAAACCTATGTCACTTTATAGGCTGTACCGCAGAAAAAACAGTGCATATCGAAAGAGAAATATTTTTCACATCACTTGCGAGAATTTTCAGCATTAATACACTCACAGTTCAATTATTTTAAATATTTTAAACATAAGGACGCACGCATGTACATCAAAATGTTGTTGCACTACTTACCGATTATTGTGTGGAATAAATAATTCACTGAACATTCGTGTGATGAATCCAGATTTTTGAATAGCTTGTTGATCTGGATTGCACACGAAACTTGACCCACCTGGTCATTATTTCTCTGGATCCGCAATAACAACAAAATGTACAGTCCCTTTCACAGTCCGCTCTACTAAGAATTTGCCCTCTGTGCACTGATAAACACAAATGGCCACTTACAGCGCGCAACATGAAAAATAAAATTCGTGTTGTATTTCTAAATTTCGATAAAACACATATTTCAATGGACGTGCATGAAGAGTATTGTTAATAGAATAAAACAGATACTCTTTATGAATCAATAAGTATAAAAATTCATCAAATTTACTGTTTTTCAATCAGGTTAGGACGCAAATAGAAGCACGGACGCAAATAGGTGCATATGCCTTAATATTTTGATAATAGTCAAAAAATTCCGGAATTTCACAGTATTTCAAAAATTTTCAAATATATAAGGGGCATAATTTCTGAAGTGTACCCACCTCGAAAATGAAAGTTGTCCGATCGGGCTAAAAATTGGCCCAATTGTAGTCCTATTAGATAGTACTCCTCACACCAAAAATTAATTAATTTTGATAATTATTTATCAAAGTGGAAGGGGTACAATTTTTGGGTTTTTCAAGCAAAGCCTTAGTTTCAAACGTTTTTAACTTTTGTCCTATTGCCTTAAACAAAATTTCACCTGAAATATTTTTGATAGATTTTTACACAAACTTTCTGGTGATGATAACGATTTTTGAAAAAATTTAAAATTTGACCCGAATTTTTGAAAATCAAAAATAAATTTGACTTTTTTTCAAATACGGGCACTTTTTTTTTTCTTCAAAATATTTTTAAAAGAAAGCTGAGATTTTTTCCTATAAGACCCCCAATTTTCAGAGTGGCAAATTAATTCGTCTTTGAGTAATAGAACGATACGTAAACAAGATGCCGTGATGGGGCGGGTGGCGCGTGATTTCCCCTAGTGCGCTCACGCCGAGGATCTTTGTGCAACGCTTTAGTGCCAGTTTTTCAAGTTAAGTAATATTATATAGTAATATTATGTGTCTTTCTGTTTGATTTTTTGGTGATAGTTTCAACAGTTGTTTTCTTTGCGGGCCTCTTTTGCGGTTTCTGTTTTTTGCCATTCGAGAAGATGTCGTATTTCTCAGAGGACGAAAACTTCTTGAGTTGAAGTTTTCCATTTTGAGTGGGAATGAAAGCGTGATACTGTAATGTACCTGGTATAGTGACAGCTTTGTCAAATCTGGCTTTCAGTAATTCGGTGGCTAAGGCATGATTTTCTTTGCTGCTGAAAAAAATTTCGGTTTCCTTACAGTTACTCTTTGCCCACTGAAACAAAGCATGGGGAGTGAGTATGTGATTTTTCGGAGAACATTGTAAGCTTGAACGTGCTGCTTGTCTCTTTATATTCGCTCCTATACCATCACATGCACCCTTACCATGAGATGTACCATGGAAGTGCCATTCAGCTTGGACACCAAAATCTTCTTCATGGGCTTGGAGATTAACAAAGCTACTCTTATTTTTAAAATGTTGCCCTGCACCATCAGTGAAATAGTAAATTTTCTTTGGCCTGAAATGAGTTTTCAAGTAATCTACTATTATCTTTTGATACTCGTGAACAGCCACCGTGTCGTGAGCTAAGTTATCAGATATGATTGCGATACTTACGTGCTTGAGCTCTCCATCTTTTTTATAATAAATCACCACAGTGAATATTGTAGCTTGGTCGTTATTCCAGTGGAATGATTGCGCTGCATTCTGAATTATGAAGGCGTAATTCTCAGCGAAATCGAAGCAAATCAAAAACTCCCCGGGCAATAAATTTTCCTTCTGGTTTTTGAAAAAAGATGATTGCTCCTTTGAAATAAAGTGATGAGTTTTTAATTTCAACAGCCTTTCACATAAATCATCTAGGAATTCATCAGTATCCATTACCAGAGTTTTCAGACTACATCGGTCGGTCTGTAACCAAATTTCAAATCTCACTTCATTTATACAATGTTCATCAAAAGCTTTTGTGATGTTATCTTTCAAGTTCGCAGTACCTGGACAGTTTTCACACTCTCCTAAATGACAGGAACTTGAAGAGTTAGGACATACAATAGCATCCAGACAGTCGTGATAATTTGTGAGCACCATGTCAGTATCCTCTGTTAAATGTTGAATATTTATTTCATTTAACATCAACTTGACATTCTCATGATGCACGCAAACGCATACATTATGAGTGCCACTGCTTCCTGCTAGAACACAATGACGAGGTCTGAGTTTTGTGAATTTCGAAATACTGATCTTCAGGCCTACGTGTTCTGACGTAAATTGAGCATATAACTCGTTGAGATTACACAGTAGTAACCTTTTCTGAACATGTGAACGAGTTCCATCATCATTCTTGATCGACACAAAGTCTTTCATCCCTGGCATCATTCGACTTATGTCATCGTTTTATGTCATCGCGGGTAAATTCAAAAGATATATATTCTCACTTCTAATTTTTAAAGCATATTCCCAATTAATTTTACACTGACCGTAATGCAGGCCTTGTTAATTTCACCCTGAAAATGCAGAGAGCAGTCATTCTTGTAGCATATAATATTACTTAACTTGAAAAACTGGCACTAAAGCGTTGCACAAAGATCCTCGGCGTGAGCGCACTAGGGTAAATCGCGCGCCACCCGCCCTATCACGGCATCTTCTTTACGTATCGTTCTATTACTCGAAGACGAATTAATTTGCCACTCTGAAAATTGGGGGTCTTATAGGAAAAAATCTCAGCTTTCTTTTAAAAGTATTTTGAAGAAAAAAAAAGTGCCCGTATTTGAAAAAAGTCAAATTTTTTTTTGATTTTCAAAAATTCGGGTCAAATTTTGACTTTTTCCAAAAATCGTTATCACCACCAGAAAGTTTGTGAAAAAATCTATCAAAAATATTTGAGGTAAAATTTTGTTCGAGGCAATAGGACAAAAGTTACAAACGTTTGAAACTAAGGCTTTGCTTGAAAAACCCAAAAATTTTACCCCCTCCACTTTGATAAATAATTATCAAAATTAATTAATTTTTGGTGTGAAGAGTACTATCTAAATAGGAATTATGCCCCATAAATGTATTCTAAAAATTTAAATATATATATCGGTAGTATAGTGGTAAGTATCCCTGCCTTTCACTTGGAAGACCAGGGTTTGATTCGCCGCTGGAGAGCCTTCGGTTTCGGTTTTGATTCCTTGAGAATCGAAACGAAGGGCCTATGACAAAGCCACCGAACGCGTCCGCGGGTTGCGGATAGAGGTTCCCTGTACCAAGGGTTTCCGCTGAATATGATTACAATAATTAAGAAGCAGTTGCGGACAATTGTCCAGGGATGGTCCCAAAGAAATAACCCCTAAGCGGAGGCGTAACAAACGTGCCGATAGCTGAATGGCACCTGGGTGAGGTGCCTCAAACGGTGACTCTGGGATACCAGGCGTCTTCTGAGAGTATGCAGCCTTATCCTTGCATGCGGGGCTCTACAAGAATGGACGAACCCTTTTCCTTAGCTGCTCGTGGGAGCAACAATGACAACACCAAACATAGTTGTTGTAAGTGCGGTTCAGAACAATCAAACGCGCAGGGCGCCCGACAATGGGTCGGACAACAATGCCGACTACCCTAGGGTTAGAAGAGCCAATCAAGACAGAGTCAATGCGATGATAATACCAGTATGGCCTCAAAACGAAAAGGTTACATGGCGCGATTGCATACTCTGTGGTACGAGAAACACCCAGAGCTCTCCCATTTTTCGCATAAACGTCTGCGAAATCGTGCCGAGGAACTCCAGAAAAGGGGTTATATAAGCGTAACGCCTACTCAACCACAGCCAGAACAAGCTGGCAGCAAAGAAAGAGAGGCGACACTGAGACCAATCGCGAGCAGGCATCCAATAGAGGAAGAGCGATGCTTCAGGGCCTGCAGAAACATCAACATTCAGGTTTCTCTCAAGCCCAAAGATCTTCCTGAACTGGATGATGAGCTGCGTGGAGATTTTTCCGAAGAATACGACCTCTGGACTATCAATTATTTATTAATTATTGTGTATACAATGCAGCGAGAGCTTTGGCAGATGCTAACCGTCAAACAAAGCCAATGGTTGATCATAAGACCAAAAGATGAATGCGTCAACTCAGCACAAAGATAGGCTGGGCAAGACAGTACGCGAAGGCATTCAGTGTGTGATTGACTACATAACATCAAGCAGGACTTTCGCTGCCAAGGTTCGACAGTACGCGCGCGAACTGCGGATCCGTCATCACTCACTCAACAAGTCAAAGCTAGTGACCATCAGGCAGCATATTGCTGACCGAATACGAGTACTATCTAACGCTAAACGCTCCTAGGGAAATAGAGTAAATTGTCGAAAATAAGAAGTGCCGCATATACTGGGACTTTATATTCTGGACAATTATTTCTGTTGCGCACTCGAGGCCTGACATAGTTTTCCTTGACTTCGAGAAACATACCATGTTCGTTATCGAATTTTCGGCACCACCTGACAAAAACGTCATAGTCAAGGAGAAAGAAAAGAAAGAGAGGTATAAAGACCCCATAAGGGAGTTGCGACGATTATACCCGGAATATTCGGTTAAGCTAATCGTCTAGATCGTCGGCGCTCTTGGAGATGCCAAGGTTTCACTGGTTAATAGCCTAAAAAGAATCCGTGTGTGTCAACAAAATGCTGAGAAACTTGCGGGGAAAATGCAGAAGGCGGTCGTGCTTGTGTCGCTCAGTGTCCTCAAGGTGCACGAACCTTTTGTCGGATCATCGAATTGAATTCGTCGCAGACTCTAACTACCTATCTCACGGTCGTGATCGTGATAACGCTGGGAGCGGTGTGCAATTTTCCAGATTATCACCCGCTCCCAGCAAAAAATACTTCGGTTGTTCTTATGCCAAACTTTCAACTATATATAGGTAAAAGTTTTCGGTTTGGTGTCTAGAGGAAGGCCAAGAATGGGCAAAGGAGACCATATGAGCTCCCATCTAATACAACGCTGCTGAAGGCTGGTGACCTTCTCAGCATAAAACGCGAACCAAATATGACTCTCGGTTCCAGTTCTGCGCTTACCCCCCTCTTCTTAACCGAAGTTTGGTAGGTTTGATATTATAACTAGACTCTAAACCATATGACGAATCACTACTCAACTTGGATATGATTTCGACTCGCAAAATAAGTTTTGTGCATAAAGGTTGTAGTTGGGCGCACAATTGAAACAACGAATATACACGTTTTCCCATTTTAATGTATCACCCCAAATATCTTCTGAAATACTTCATCCACGAAAAAATGGTTTGGACAAAGGTTAACTAGGACCGAGGGGGGCAGAGGACTGTCCCCTTGCCTCTCACGTTTGGGGTGCTTGTTTACCGTGAGTTCCCTTGCCTCTCACATTTGGGGTGAGCATTGAGCATTCGTTTGGTTTTTGATTTCAACTATTTTCCTGACGATGTCAAGGGGAGACACGGTAAACAAGCACCCCAAACGTGAGAGGCAAGGGGAATCACGGTAAATAAGCACCCCAAAGGAAACAGAACTTACTACGTCCACGTCGTTGTTTCCGGGTAACGCTAAAAGTAAGGTTCTAAGAGCTTTTTAAACAGTTGCCCTTCATTTGACTTCTCTTCAAAAGACTTTTTTTGACTTTTAACCTTTAAATGGCCTTGACAATTTACCTGCAGGTCAAGATGGTCAAGGTGGTTCACATTTTTACATTCCATCGACTTGTTAAAAGCATCTTAAAGGTTTGCTATTCTCAGAACATCAATTAATTTCAAAATTAATTTCAAATCCGGAGTCAAAAATAGGGATTTTCATTTTAAAAATTCATCTTGACCCTCAAATGACCTTTAAAATTGACCTCAAGGTCAAAATTGATGGTACAGTCCCCTGTCCCCCTCGGTCCTGGTTAACCTTTGTCCAAACCATTTTTTCGTAGATAAAGTATTTTAGAAGATATTTGGGGCGATGGATTAAAATGGGACACCGTTATAAGACGAACAACAAAATAGCCTCGGAATGGACTGAAACTTCAATTGACGAAAGGCATGTACACGGTAAAGGTGAAGGTCAGATTTCACGCGATGCTTTGAGACTAGTTGTTTTGAATGCTAAAGGGGTGAATGATCTTAAGGTAAGAGAATTACGAGAAACTATGCACGAAAGGAAGCTAGATATCGTATGCGTATCTGAAAAAAAGAAAAAGGGATGCGATATTTCAAACATAGAAAATGGGGTATTAAAAGGCGGACTTAAAATATGGTCAGGAGTAGATATTGAGTCACATGGTAGTCAAGGAGTCGATTTGATTATTGATGAAAGAGCGAAGCAGCATCTCAGAGATTAAGCGCATGTATCTCCCAGATTGCTGTGGGTTAGAATGAAAGTAGGAATCGGAAGATAATTCATCATAGCGTGCTACGCCCCTGTTGATAGTAATCAGAACGGAGTAAAGGACGCCTTCTGAAGCAGTTTAAGTGATACTGTAAGTTCTTGCGATCATGGCGAAAAAATCATTATACTAGGATACATGAACGGATGGGTCCGCGTCCAGCGCCAAGATAAGGACACAGAAAGGGTGCTAGTTAGTTTTGGGGATACAAGAAAAAATGATAACGGGAAAAGATTAGTTAGCTTATGCTCAGCAAAAGGCTTATTTATTACAAATACATGGATTAGGCATGAAGTGATTAACATATACACCTGGTGCGGAGAAAATAGCCACAGTATAATTGACTTCGTTTTAGTAGATGAACGACTAACAGAGCTAGTAAAAGATACAAGAGTCATGATGGGTTCTGAATGCAATACTGATCATTACCTTCTAATCTGCAAAATAAACTTAGGTCGGGAATTGAGAATTGGGAGGGGCTAAACGAGAATAGAAATATAGAGGGCGTATCAGCCTTGTTTGAGGATGTCATTGTTAGGAGTGCGACTGAAGTGTGTGGTAATGTTTTTGTACGAACAACGTCTGGTGATGCATAGTGGAATGTAAAAATTCAGGTAGCCCGAAAAGAAAAGGAGGAAGAATACAGAAAAACGTTGAACATCACAGGTCTTAGCGACGATGAGAGAACTAGATTTGAAAATGATTACAACCACAAAAAGAGTAAAGTTAAACGACTAGTCAAGGAAAGTCACTATGAAATCAGAACAGAAGGACAGAAGAAAATGCAAAACCACTTTGGAGGAAGTAAGAAACTATTATTTAAAAAGATGAAAGGAAGTAAAAGTACAGAGTTTGTCAGCATGAGAAGTACCAAGGGTGAGACGCTATACGATACAGACGGGATATTAGACGCTCTAAAAGACTCTTTCAAGGAATCATTGAGAGATGAAGCTATAGGACACCAACATTTCAATATGGAACCCAATGCGTTAGGAAACCCAATTGAGAACGTCTGTATTACTGAGGTTAGGGATATAATTAAAAACTGAAATAATTAAAAACTGAAATGCTTAAATTCGGTGGCAAGTACATACCTCACAGATTGTCCCAATTAATGAACTAATGTATCAAGGTGGGAGAAGTCCCAGATAAATGGAAAAAAACGACCATCTTACCTATATACAAAGGAGAGGGCACGGTGTGCCTTAACCAACATCAAATGCAAGGTCATAGCACATCCAATTTTTTTTGGATTCGATTTAGGGGGTCAAAAATAGTGTGGAAAAAAATGTTGAGCCAAATCCCCCGAGCCGTTTTTTAGAAAAATGTTTTTTAAGGGTGAAAAACAGAATTTTTCAAAAAATTTAGTAAATTGATTTTTTTTCTGCATTGTATTGATGAAAAACATTATAAGATTAACAAAAGAATTTTAAGACATTGAAATTTGAACTTTTCAAAATGAAACTTTATAAAAAATATAATAAATTCCTAAAATATAATAAAGTCTTTGAAGTACGTCTTGAAATATACCTATCATCATACATGCCTGTGTGAACACGACAACAAGACACAACAACACGTGAATGTAAACATTGATGGATTATCTTACCTAATGTAAACATATCTAGAACAAGTTCCGTGAAAATAATTTTTGCAACCCATTAGTAGGCAAGATATATTTGCCAATAGTGCATCGCGCAGTCTGCAGTTGTTTAGTGTTTCTGTATATTTTGACCAAGTGCGTTGTTGTGAAAAAATCGTAAAATATTTCTGCAAAATCTAAAGACCATGCTGGAACTCATGATGAAAACCGTGCGAAAATTTGCCTTCTTTGTTTTAAAAAAAAGAAACAATTGTTCAAGATTAGTAATCATTTGAAAAATCTTATTCAAAAGATTGTGAGCTATGATGCTGAAGATAATCGCCTCCCTGTTGTTTGTAATGCCTGCAGAATCCTTATTTATCGTTCGGTCAAAAGTGATGAAACTAAAGTGAGTATAAAATTACCAGATTATTCTACATTCAAATTAATAAATCAAAAAACCAGATCGAAAGAAGGTAAATTATGCGAATGCGACTTATGTAACTTAGTGAGAACACCAGGACACAGCAATTTCGTAAAAAACACATCGGATGCGAAAGAAAGAAATAAAACAAGATACTGCAAAAAGTGCCATTCAGAATTAGTAGTAGGAAAATCACATTTTTCTTGTACATTGAAGCATTACGAACTAAAAGAAAAAGAACACTTGGTGTGTCATTTGATTAAAGTAATTTCAAATAAAAAAGCGACAAACGTTAAGGAAAATAAATCAGATAGAAATACTGTAATCTTCGCCTCGCTACGAATGACATAAAATTATTTCAACCAGATTTAAAACAAAAATTAAAAACTGTGAACCATTCTCTTGATTTGTATTTCAGTGTGAAAGATTGTAATGTGATTAACACTAAAAATCAGAATTTGCAAATGTAGATGGTCGACAGAAGTATACCGAAGGCGTTGTCGCAAAAAAGTTTAAGGATTCTATCGTCAAAAAATTACTACTGCTTGGAATAGTGCGTGGCACATACACAAGAGAAATATGAAAACGTTCTATTGATGTAGTCACTCTTAAAATTGAATGATTTAAAACGGACAATAGCAACTGATTTAAAACTTGCCAACGTATTGACGGGCATCATGTCACATGCAAGCAGTTTTCCTTGCACATGGTGTACTGCATCAAAGGATGAATTAAACACGTGTGGGGAATACAGAACTGTTGGAAATTGTAAGGAAAATTTTTTGCGTGGCAAGACCGTGGAAGTAAAACATCATCTGCGAAGAAGTATAAAAATTGTACAAATACTCCTATAATTTTCTCAGAAAACGCTAAAACAGAAAATATTAGAAATAATTCCACCGCCAGAACTACATCTGATGCTCGGGGTTGTGAAAAAAATGTATAAACACATGCTGGTGGAATTTGAAGATGAGAGTCTCCAATGGGCTAGGATGTGTAATGTTACTCGCGAGTTTGTACATGGCGGAAGTTCAGCGTTCGCAGGTAATTCTTGCAAAATACTGTTAGAAAAAATCGACTTATTACGTGGAATATGTAGTACTGTGATTTGGATATTTTAATTACACCTAAAGTTCATGCGTTTTTTTTTCATGTCCCTGATTTTTGTTGTAAAGTTGAGAAAGGCCTTGAATTCAACAGTGAACAAGCCATGGAATCTCTCCATTCGGATTTTAAAACGACCTGGGCTAAATATAAAGTTTCGAGCACCCACCCTCATTACCCAAGTAACTTACTAAAAGCTGTACAAGAGTACAATGCCCGACATGTGTTAAAATAAAAAAAAAATTTCTCAGTATTGATATGGACTGATATTATATTTATTTACCATATTTTGTTAAACAAAGTGAAAAAAATAAAAGTGCATCACATTTTTTTGAACATTTTTATTTTTAACCCATAAAAAACACTTTTCTCAAAAACGGCTTGGGGGAATTGGCTAAAAATTTGTTTCCACACTATTTTTGAGCCCCTGAATCGAATAAAAAAAAATTGGATGTGCTATGACCGGGCAGTTAAAGTTGGTTCAGGCACACCGTGAGGGAGATAAAAGCAACTGCAGTAATTACAGAGGGATCATCTTATTGAGTACCGTAAGTAGAATGTATATGAGAAATTCCAAGTGGATTTATGCCAGGAAGATCATGCTTAAGACAGGGCACAGAAAAAAGTTGGAGAGTAAGGAAAAAAGTTTTCTGTGCATTTTTTGACCGAGAAAAACCGTTTGATAAAGTGGATGGAAGTAAACTTTGGGAAGTCCTGAAAGAATACGCAGTCGATGGATGGCTCCTATAAGCAATACAAATAATCTATGCTGGGAACGAAGCGAGTGTAAGGGTAAATGGGAAACTAAGTGACTGATTCGATATTATGCAAAGTGTTAGACAAGGATGAGTTATGTCCTCATGGCATATATTATATTCATAGACAAGTGTATGAGAATGGCCGTCTTCGACAAAAAAAGTGTGGATTTCAATGCAGTGAAGGTACGTGGGTTTGATTTCACCTGCGATAAGGTTGTTATGGCAGAGTCAATCTAAGACTTGCAAAGAATGTTGATTAAACTGAATACAAGAATGAAGAACATGGGCCTCAAAATTAACGTAAATGAAACAAAAATTATGGTGTTTAAAGAAAAAGGTGCAAAAACAATATGCAACATTGTCCTAAATGATATGAGAATAGAACAAGTTGATAGTTACATGTATTTTGGTAGTCTATTCACAAGTAACGGAAAGATAGATGGGCAATTAGACGTATAAACGAGGGTCAGAAGGTTATCGGTAGAGCAGGGCCCATTCTCAGAAGTGAAAATATATCAAATAAAGCTAAAAGGGCAATACATAATTATATATTATTACCAACAGGACTATACGGTAGCGCGACGTAGACCTTCCAGGAAAAGGATAAGAGTGAAATTTACGGGAGTAACATGAAATTCCTGCGCATAATATGCGACATAACACTGATGGACAGAGTAAGTAATGAGATAATACTCAAAGGATATGGTGTGGAAGAGATACTAGTTGACAAATGTGAAAGAAATTTGCTAAGATTGTTTGGGCATGTTGAGAATATGAAAGATGATCGACTAACGAAACAAGTGTATCAAGGTAAAGTAAACGGCAGTGTGTCGAGAAGCAGACCGCGCAAGGAATTGATAGAATGTGTAAATAAAACCCTAATTCGAAAAGACATAATGATGGGTGCAAATAAGACTATTTCATCATTTGGTTTTGACATTCAAAAGACGTAGACGTTCATTTTTCACATTGTCTGGACAATATAAAAAATTATCGTCCACGTATTTTTAATGTCAAAACCACATGATGTAATAGTCTTATCTGCACCCATCGATAAGAAGCCACAGAAACACAAGAGCTTGCATGAAAAAATGCATGGACGTGAAGGAAGCTACAGAGGTATGCCAGGACAGAAAATTGTGGCGACAAATATTTCATAAAACGAGTATCAGTAGACTGAATGATGCCTGAAACGATAGACCTTGGATACTAATGGGCCCGAGTGGGGAGCTTCACATGACGACTTTGTGAGGTTCTTCACGTGGCGTGATCGCTAGAGAGATTGATTAGCAAACTGGGTCAGAGCAGTGTTTCGGAACAAACGTGTTATTTAAATAAGTAGAACGGGAATTCTAGATAAATCTAAAAATCTATACCCCTTCTCACATTACTCCCTTCCTTACCGAGTGAGTCACGCTTACCCCGTAAGGGAAATGGCTTTATTGTATATACAGGGTGACTAAAAAGTCCCGGCCGGTTGGATATTTCCTTAGGTAAAATATTTTTCAAAAAAGTGAAGGTCATTCCTGAAGTAAATTTCAACGAGGAATTCAATGGTGACCTTCATTTTGACCTTGAAGTTGACCTTCATGGCTTTTTGAAGGTCAAATTTGTTTGTTTTTTTAAATGAAATCCCCCTTTTTTACATCTGCAATCGATAGAGCGGAAAATTCTACGTTCAGATACGTACCCAAGTCATAGGTCAATTGTAACGTTCGAGGTCAATTAAAGGTTATTTGAAATAAACAAAGTTTTCCAAGAGGTCAGTGCAATTCCTCAAGTATTTTTCAACAGGGAATTCAATGGTGACCTGCATTTTGACCTTGAAGTTGACCTTCATGGCTTTTTGAAGGTCAAATTTTTTTTTTTTAATGGAAACCCCCTTTTTTCACATCTGCAATCGATAGAGCGAAAAATACTACGTTCAAGTACGTACACAAGTCATAGGTCAATTTTAACGTTCCAGTTCATCTGGTACAAGAGCTCAATGAAGACGATCCTGATCGTCGGGTTGAATTTTGTGAAATTATGATGGACAGAATTGATAGAGATCCTATTTTCTTGTACAATACAGTATTTTCAGATGAAGCTACTTTCACTTTAAAAGGTGAAGTTAACAGGCAAAATTGTGGATGATACATTGATAGGCCCTTTCTTCATCGATGGTAATCTCAATGCCAACCAAATTGTACCAAGAATAAGGGAGATTACAGGCGATTATTTTCAAAATATTTGGTTCCAGCAGGACGGAGCAGCGGCTCATTACGGTAGGGTGGTTCCCTCATAGGTGGATTGGAAGAAAGGGTGAAATCGAGCGGCCTGATAGATCTCCTGATCTGACGCCTCTCGACTATTTTCTTTGCGGTTATTTAAAGAGCAAAGTATACTCAACGCAACCCCAAAGCTTAGACGAATTGCAGAATCGGATTCTACAAGAGGCTACTTTGATTGATAGGGAGATGATTCGTAATGCTGTGAGTCATTTTTACAATCGCATAGCTTTTTGTCAAGAAGCTCAAGGTTTTCAGTTCGAACATCTTCACTGAAGCGTGAGAGGCAAGGGGACTCACGCTAATCAAGCATCTCGAAACGTCAGAGGTAAAGGGACTCACGCTAAACAAGCACCCCAAAGGGAACAGAATTTACTAACTCCACGTCGTTGTTCCTGGGTAATGCTAAACGTATACGTAAACTGCTTGGAAAAAACTTTGGAAAAACCTTGAAGATCATCACCAAGATCAATACAGAGCTCACCAATGAATTTATCGTTGAAATTTACTTCAGGAATTACACTAACTAACCTATGACTTGGGTACGTACTTGAACGTAGTATTTTTCGCTTTATCGATTGCAGATGTGAAAAAAGGGGGTTTGCATTTTTAACAAAATTGACCTTCAAAAAGCCATGAAGGTCAACTTCAAGGTAAAAATGAAGGTCACCATTGAATTAACTGTTGAAAAATACTTCAGAAATTGCACTGACCTTTTGGAAAACTTTGTTTATTTCAAATAACCTCTAATTGAATTCGAACGTTACAATTGACCTATGACTTGGGTACGTATCTGAACGTAGAATTTTCCGCTCTATCGATTGCAGAAGTAAAAAGGGGGTTTCTATTTTTAAAAAACAAAGTTGACCTTCAAAAAGCCATGAAGGTCAACTTCAAGGTCAAAATGAAGGTCAACATTGAATTCTTCGTTGAAATTTACTTCAGGAATGACCTTCACTTTTTTGAAAAATATTTTACCTAAGGAAATATCCAACCGTCCCGGGACTTTTCAGTCACCCGTATATAATAAGCATTGATATTGAAACAAACATATTTTTATTGTCTTGTTTTTACAATTGAAACAAAGTGCGCATTTGATCAAAAAAAATTTTCTTATCAAACGTTTTATTGCACCTTGTGTCGTTTTTCCAAAAATTTATTTATTTTTAATGTTATTTCTTTCGATTAAGACAAAAACTACGCGTCCTATCATAAAATGTTTAATAACAAATTTAAAGCTCTTTGTGGCATGAAGGACTTTTCTTCATTCATCTTTTTCGTACTTTGTGTCCCTTTTCCAAAAATTCAATTTTTTTATTTTCAATGTTATTTTTTACGACTGAAAAAAGAAATGCGCGTCCTGCCAAAAAATGAATAACACATTTGTAGATTTCTTTGGGTGAATAACTTCTTTTGAATAATTTTTTTCGTACCTTGTATCGTTTATCCAAAAATTTAATCTTTCAACTTTCAATGTTATTTTTGAGAATTAAAAAAGAACTACGCGTGATATACAAAAATTATAAGTCACACATTTGTAGATATTTTCTGGGTGAACAACTTTTTTCTTATGATTTTCTTCGTACGTTGTGCAGTTTTTCCAAAAAATTTATTTTTTATTGTTAATGTTATTTTTTACGATTAACACAGAAACTACGTGCCCTACCAAAAAATGATAAATAAAAATTTTTTAGAGCTACAACAGCTCTCGTTTTTGGGTGAACAACTTTCATCTATTTAGTTCCTAGCTTGTGTCGTTTGTCAAAAAAGAAAAGTTCAATGTTGTTTTTCATGAATAAAAGAAAAACTACGCGTCCTATAAAAAACTTTTCTCAAATATGTATACCTTCAAACATAGTGTCAGCCAAATTTATAGATCATTTTGATCATTTAGAGATCATTTATAGATCATAATGACAAATTGAAAAGCCGTTGACATCCTTTATAACTTACACAAAACAATTCTTTCAACCATGTATTTTGCAATTTAATTTTTTCTTAATATCGCTTTTCACCAATTTTTGCAAAATGGTTTAATTACAATAAATAAGGGCCTATTTTCAGGAAAAAAAAATCATCTTCAACTCCATTGTTTCCAATTTTGAAAATAAATTTTTCTTTGGATGAAATAATTTAAACCATTTTTTCCAATGACAGTATTTCTTAAACTTATAAATATATTTGAACATTATTTTTTTAATTGGAAAACAGTAGGGATGTAGCGAATCATTATTTTTTTAAATAGGCCTTGATTTGTTGAATTTTAATTATTTTTTAAAGTTTTACTGATAATGTAGTTTTAGTTATTTAAATTGTATAAAATGTTTTTGTCTAGAGACTTCATTTTAGGCACGACAAATACCTTAATACAAATATTTTCTTTTAGATATGTTACTTACATAAAATCAATAATTAGATTCAGACGTGAAAATAC
This sequence comes from Andricus curvator, assembly GCA_932195095.1. Classification (NCBI taxonomy): domain Eukaryota; kingdom Metazoa; phylum Arthropoda; class Insecta; order Hymenoptera; family Cynipidae; genus Andricus; species Andricus curvator. The sequence goes on along the minus strand of CAKNYM010013122.1, from coordinate 27,866 downwards.
ATGATATTTTTATCTGAATTCTATTTATAGTCATGAAATAATCTCTTAATCTGAAACCTCCTCAATGTGAAATAATATTAATGCTACAAATATTACGAATATTACTAGTAATAAAATGTGTCAATTTAAATAAAAATGTAAAAAACAACAAAAATTAAATATTTGTTCTTTTTTTGTTTACGTGCCTTTTTCAAAGTTATTTTGAAACACATTTTGACATAATTAAAATGATTATGTTTTCTAGGGAATTGATCAGAATTCAAAGAAATTAATCAGAATGCTTGAAAAAAATGTACTTATTATGAATCAATCAGTTTGGAAGAGGGACCATTTCCAAGTTTCTCTACCCATGGAAATTATGCAATTCTTGAAATTATTTTCCTTTTTATAAATTTCGTGTCATCTCATAATTATCTTAATCAAAATATGGCAACAATCCGGAAAATAAGTTTTCCGGTCTGCTAGCAACCGATACCATTTTTGCATGTTTCAGATATTAGGAATTCCTGTGAAATTTTTGTAAGTCCATAAAAATAATTCAATTTCCCTTAAAGCTGAGAAATTCGATGCAATAATTTGAAATCATTCGCAATGTTTAAAATAAAGTGTAATTTTCGAAATCCTATGAAATATCTTAAAATCCTGTACGCGTCATCAATAATAACATTAACAATAATCATCCGACAGAGTATAGTCTGTGAAGATTTCAAGTCTGGAAAAAAATTATTAATCAAATTAATATAATCATTTTTGTAATCAAAGGATATCATTGTGAGTGACTGTGATAGTAACTGAAAATCGACGTTAGAGGATAAAATCCATCCTTTCAATTGTTTTCAAATATTTTGTGTAATTTATATTAGTTTTTCAAAGTTTTGATGGCCGTTATAGTAGGCGATATCGAAGGGCATGTAAATATCAGTTTTTCTTTAAGACGCAAAAGATTAAATAAATGGTGACATCAGTTTTATTACATGTGTAAACCATTATATTCCTGGCCCAACTCTTATAAAATGTAAATATCTCAGAAGAATAAACTTGACGCCTTTAATTGAAGAGATAAAGACTATAGTACAGACTGTATACGATAGCAAATCACTAGCATAGACATTAGTTATATTATTAATCAAATTCTTCATTAATATCAATACATTATCAGTTTTTCCTCAAATTAGAAAAGATGAGGATTGTCTATACTCTGATCTCATCCTTGGTCGTTATCCTTATTTCTATCGGTGAATATAACAATATAATATATCTATAATTTTAAGAAAAGATTTGAAATATTAACGCAAATCAGAATTTTTGCCACTTAATCTGCTCGAAGCAATTTTGCACGAGCCCAATTTTAGCTTCCAGTTGTCTCCCCCGCATTCTTAAAAACAGCTTTGTGTTTGTCTTTGGGTATAGGTTCGATTTTTAAGAGGATCTTCATGTTGATCCTTCTCAATCTATAGTGATGCCAGCAGTAGATCTTCCTGAGACTCTCGAGAACTCCTGGCTCTGCAATTATTACAATTTTCGTAGCTTGAATACCCAAGTTGGTATGGATAACCTTTCACCCTTTTTGTTTTCAAGTTCGGATTTTGGACTACTATTTTTTGAAGTACTGCTGTTGGTTCCACAAATATCACTGATATATCAAAGATCACTGTGATCTTAGCTCTCGCCCAAGGTTGTGACCCGCCAATAGCATCAATGAGCCAATTTCGGGACACTTTGTCTGATCAGATGATGACAAAAGCATCACTTTTTAAGCTTGGTTGTAGGTAACCTCTCAGCGACTATGGCCTTTTTTAAGCGATTTTGAAGGGCCTGGCTATAAGAGTCTTTTGGGCCTCTCAGCCATACCTTCTTCTGCTTCTTGACTTCGATCAGTGTTGTTATCAGAATGGGTTTTTTTTTGGAGTCTCCATTGGTCTGATTTTTGCGCCCGATTGGTTTAAGAATTTCCGCATCAACAACTTCCTAGCAGATTCCGGCAGTTTGAGTGGTCTTGTTTTTACTATTTGGTTTGACCCCCTGCACCAGCATCACACGTGGGTCGACCCAAGTCTCTACCTTTTCCTTCAATAGGGTCACTCCTAGATGCTTCCCGACTTAAAGATTCCGAAGTATGCTCTGAGGCTCCTACGACGATCTTCATCTTTTCGGGAGAAGATGCTTTTTCCAGAGGGGTTGTTGCCGACTCAACCTAGGTGTTTCGTTTTTGATTTCAGAAAGGACTCAGTTTGCTCTTACGAGTAGCTAGGGAAGTACTTGGTTAATCTCTACAGAGCCCAGCTTGTAGAGATAAGGTAACTTTTTCCCTTGAGACTAACTCTTATGAAGTGTAAATATTTCAGAAGTATAAGCGTGACGCCTTTATTATAACAGATAAGGACTATTTTACATAATACATCTGACATTGAATTTCACTTCTTCAGGGCTGACCTGAAACTGTAGTTTCAGGTTATGTTGTTGTTATGTGTATTCCCTACGATGTCTGTGATTGACAGAGCGCCCCATGGTGGGGACTGGTCGAATTTGATTGGCTAATCAAGTCTTTTTTGAAAAACCCGGGAGGACGAAAAGCCAAATGGGATTGGTATTATATCCATTGTCCCTATTGATCTTATTAGGGTGAGTTAAGAATTCGATTGCTTCTTTATGTTTTCTTGAAAAAATATTGTACGTTTTTGCGATGACGGTTGTTTTTTCAAATAAAATGCTAAGTCCTGTTTCGATGTGATGCTCAGCTAGTGCTGATTGCGTGAAATGTTTTAGCCTGACTTTATTCTCATGTTCCTTCACACGTTGGCTCACCGCCCTCCCGGTTTCTCCAATGTAGGCTTTGCCACAAGAAGAACGGATTTTCTATACTACCGGGTCACTGAGAGGCGCCTTTTGATCATTAGGGTTGTTTAAATGTTGTCCTATTTTCGCAGGTGGTTTAAATGTGTTTTGGACATTGTGGTTGTTGAGAATTCTTCCTATTTGTTCTGTGATACCTTGAATGTAGGATAGGTTGGTGGCCATTTTTCTCTCTCTTCCTTTTGTAGGCTGTGTTCACTTGTTTTTTTGAGTGTATTTTCTTATTGCTTTATTAATTTGTTTGTTTGTGTAATCGGTTTGTATTAGCATTTGTTTAAAATTTTGTAGTCCCTTTTGTAAGTTATCTTTATTTGTTATGAAGACAGCTCTGTATACAAGGGAGTTGATGACCGATTGCTTCTGAGATGGGTGGTGGTGGGAGGAGGAATTTAGGTATATGTTTGTATGGGAGGGTTTTCGGTGAACTTCATGTCCTTATGTGTTATCAGATCTTTTGTTAACTAGTACGTTTAAGAAGGGTAATTTTCCGTTTTGTTCAATTTGCATGGTTAACTGGATATTAGGGTGTAATTGATTGATGCAATCGAAGAACTTGTGTAGTTCATCTAGTCCATGTCTCCAGATGACAAAAGTTTCGTCAACGTTACATCAGCAAAATTATGGTGTAAGCTTGGATTTGTTAAAGATTTTAGTTTCTACATTTTCCGTTAGGATTTTGGCTATTACAGGTGAGATTGGAGATCCCATTGCTGCGCCTGAGGTTTTCTCGTAGAATTGGTTATTGAAAGAGAAGTAGGTATTAGTGAGACATGTTCTATCAAAGGTGTGAGATTGGAGGGAAAACTCAAAAGAGTTTTGGACGTGTGTGATATAGTTTCCTGTGAAAGGTATCAGTTCTTTGGCGAGAAAGCGTGCTAGGTTGTAAGTTGGTGAGTTTATTGCGCTGACGATCGGTCTGAGTGGAATGTTGTTTTTGTGGAGTTTTGGAAGTCCGCAAAGTTTTTAAGAGATGGGGTTAGTAGGTATTAATTTAGATTTTGTTTCGATGTCAAGTTTTGACTCTTTTAGAAGGGCTTTTGTTTCGCTGACTATTGTTTTTGTGGGGTGTTTTTTAAGTTTTTTATATGTACCGTCAGTTAGGGGGTCTATGATTTTGTTGTTATAGTCTTCTTTATTCATTATTACTGTTGTGTTGCCTTTGTCTACGAGTAATGTTATGATGTCTTTATTCTGATTGAGTTCTTTAATTGCTGTTGTAATCAGAATTTTTGCGCTTCAATCTGCTCAGAGAAATTTTGTACAAACCCAACTGTGTACGTCAAAATGTATACGTGCATAGATTTCAACTATGCCCGTTATATGTAGATAAAATATAAAGTCCACGAAGTACATGTGGGTAACTAATAATTAACATTAAGAGATTTCAGTTAATTTTTATATACAAATATTATATTGAAGACATAATATCATAACACAAATGACGACATCAGGTTTAGAGTTCTTTGTAACTAAAATTTTCTTTATTTAAACTGATTCTTATCAAGTTTAAATATCACATAAGAACATATTTCGGGTCTGTCTTCGAAGAGATAACGACTGTATTATACATTATATTAGCTAATTGAGCAGAATAATGTCCTCTAGATACAAGTGGTAATGAAAGTTTCCATTAGTATATTAATTAATTTTCTTTTGAAATCAGAAGATATGAGGTTGGTTCATACTTTGGTCCTACACTTGGCAGTTATCCTCGATTCTATAGGTGAATATAATAATATTCAATAAGTATAATTCTAAGAATTCTTTCTTTAAGCTCAGCTGAAATCAGAAATTTTTCGATTCAGTCTGCACAGAAAATTTGCATGAACACAACTGTGCACGTTACACGTGGATCAAAATAGAATCACACGGTACAGGGTCAACATTATTTTTTGGGGGTTTGATTGGGGGATGATACTAGGGCCTAACTGAATCTATTAGCACTATACTCATGTTCCAAAAGTAGCCGAAAGTGGGTATCTTCTATATTTGAAAAACGTATAACATGTTCGCTCATGGCATTCGCCAGCTTTAGATGCGTTTTTCTCGAAAATCGGTTTTTCTAAGTTCCAACCTTAAAAATGCCCCGCTCACTCGTTTTTCAACATGGAGGGTTCGTCTTCGGCTGAAAATTTCGGGAAATTATCTGGCCATATGACCATATATGTAACTCAATACTGGCTATAAGGGCCCTTTTCATGCGTACGCCTACATATTATATTAGAGTGATGATATTAGAATATAATTGAAATATCAAAATTTGTCAGCACACTAAATGTTTTGAAACCTTCACTCCAAAAAAGGGGGTCGGCGACACCCACTTCCCAGACACATCCTCTTCTATTTTCAGTGCCCCCCCTCCACCCACTGTTGTCTATATCTAATTTTCAGGGGTAGAGTGAGTTCGACGTCCCCCATCCTTTATTCACACTCTCCTCTTTTTCCAAACCTCCTTCGTTTTTATATCCTTTCTCAGAGGAAACCTTTTATCACATTGTTTTTGTGAAATTTAAAAAAATTATTACTTTTTTATAATAACGAGCAATTTGTTTTGCAAACTGTCGAAAAGTGGTAAAAAAAGATTTCTGTACATATTTGAAACAGAAGCTGTCTGAAATTTTTCTGTATCTCGCATATTTTCTGCAAAAAATAAGAATTGTGTACTTTAAATAATGTAATCCACTATTTTTTTGTTGCAGAATTCACTTCACAGTTCGAGTGTTTACCTAATGGCGAGCCTATACCTGGTGTTCCTCGCAGCAGACCTTCTTATTTTTTTGACAGAAATTCTCCAGAAAGAATTCTTCCTATTACCACGCCTCATTCTTCTTGCGGGTCACCTCCTCCTGCGGACCCTACTCTTCGTGCCAGGTCCAGGTCTCCTCCTCCTGCGGAGCCTCCTCTTTTTACCAGGTCGAGGTCTCCTCCACGTGCGGAGCCTTTTTCTTGTGCCAGGCCCAGGTCTCCACTTGGCGATCATCCTGTTTGTGCCAGGTCCAGGTCTCCTCCACGTGCTGAGCCTTCTCTTTGTGATAGGTCCAGGTCTCTTTCTGCCAGGCGTCCTCTTTTTCTTATACTTGGATATAAACTGGATGAACTTAGATTCATTCGACTTGTTCCCAACAAAAATCAGAACCAGATATACGAACTTCGAAGATACGCTTTTCCTCCCGATAAACTAATTCGATTAAGACTGCAAAATAGTGACCTGAAGCCAATTCCAGCAGGAGAACAAATAGTTTTATCAACGTCTAATGGTGACGTGTATGCAATAGTGGAACACGAAAACAGACAAACGATTCTTCGTGGAATATATAAACCTATAGGTTCTTCAAGGTCAAAACGTGCGAAAATAAACATGAACAGCGGTGCAGTTGAAGAACTGACCCCACAAGAAATCTCGGAATGTCCAGCAAGCAGCAAACACCCAATCAAAAAGAATTTTAGAGTATTTTGTATGTAAACTGCAATTAATCACATCGTTATTCGATTTGAAAAATTATCCTGCCGCGCGTGCATTGCTTGGAATTTTGCATTTTTAATAGAGAACGTTTCAAGTTGATTAACTGAATGCTATAAGTTGATTTATGATTTTTAAAATTGAACTGTAGTTGGAGTATTACAAATTGAACAATAATTGACTTCAGAAAACGATTCTGAATCTGTTCAATGATTTAATTTAAAGTTTCTTAAGTAAAAAAAATTTCCTAGCCGCGTGGGCACATTTTCATCGCGCGCTGCACGCGCGGCTCGCAGGTATGAGCACGCCTAGGGCGCGCATCTGTTAAATATCGCGCTTCGCGCACTGTAATATATTTATCTCGCGCTACGCGCTTGGTCATTGTATTTGCCCTACATTTGTTCACAGACTTTTAAAATCAAAGGTCGAAGCGTTGACAACTGTCATTTGGTGATTGGGAATTCGCTTTTGTTAAAGCTCCTTTGGCTTTAATGAAAACATTTTTTGCCTATTTGGATATTGAAAAATAATATACACATTTTATTTCTCATGATTAGGTTAACATTTGTTCCTTATTTTGCACTAATTTTTATACTTAGCTACCCTGCAAAATGTATCATTCAATAAATTCATATTATTAAAATTTATAATATGCATTATGGATATTGATTTGTATAGTTTTTCCGGGCATCTCTTCTATGCGATATAGGGGTTCTCGACTGGGAAGCCCTCCACAGATAACCCTCCGACATGCATCACTTCTATAGTCAAACATTAATACCATAACACTGTAGCATCGTCGAGCAATCCTTTCCCGGGCATCACTTCCCCAGTAAAATATTAAGCAAATGGCACATAATTACAGACGGGCAAGTCTTTCTGGCGCAGGTATCCTCAAATGGAATAATAAGACTCTAAAACTGCGGATCCACGGAAAATCCTTTCCCGGGATCTTTGCTCCAGTCAAATAATAAAACTCTGAAGCTGTGGCATGGACAGGCCATTCTTTCCCTAGCATCACTTCCCAGTGAAATATGAAGACCATGATAGGGTGCTATTGACGAATAAGCTTTTTTCGGGTATCTCCTCCCTAGTGAAATAATAAGTTTCTGAAACTGTGGCTTCGGCGGGTAAGCCTCACAAGGGCATCTCTTCTTAAGTGAAATAAGAAGACTCTGAAACTGTATCATTGGCGTGTGAGACTTCCCCATGCATCTCTTTGCCAGTGAAATACTATGACCATGGCACAGTTGCACTAACAGTCTAATCTTTCCCGGGCAAGCCTTACCCGTGTAAAAACTTCCGCAATGAAATGGTAATACCAACACACTGTATCATCGACAGGTACTTCTTCCCCAGGCATCACTTACCCAGTCAAATATTAAGACCACGACACTGTGGCATTGGCGGGCAAGCCTTCCCCGGGCACCGCTACCCCAGTAAAATACTAAGGCCATGCCACAGTATTTTACGGGGAATGTGATCTCCGGGAAAGGCTTGCCTATCGGTAACTTCTGTTTCTAATTCTGATTATGTATTCCACTGTGCAAGTGATCCCGGGGGAATACCTGACCATGGGAGACTTTAACAGCTGTGAGTGCAAAAGATGCTCTTATGAACCTTACAAATGGTTGGCGAGATGCCTAGGGACACCATGCAAATGGGGGCATCGATGCCCGGTAGCGATTCTATGTTTGAGGATGTGATGCCGGGGAAGACATGCATTTAGCGGGGAAGAGTTGCGCTATATAAGCTCGTCCGAGCCCCAGAAAGCGGACATATCAGTTAAAAATCTGATCATAATAATTAAGACGTGCACAGTTGGGAGTACTAGGTTTGTGCACGTGGACTTTTGAGTTGAAAATCTGATCGCATTAATTGAGACTTGCACAGTTGGGAGACTCTCCTCTGTGTATGTGCACGGATGGGACACTCCTAATGATGTGTCGATGTACCAGTGGCTCATAATACATTTTTCGCACCTCTCCGGTAGTTTATGAATGCCACGCCAAAAAAACAGTTCTTCTTTTGAAGCGAACCAGTTATCGAGCTATTTTCGTACATTTTCATACGAATTGAAGCGTTGTTTAGCGAGATCGTGTGCCAGTGATGCGAATAGATGATAATCGGACGAAGCCAAATCTGGAGAATAAGCCGCATGCGCTAGTATTTCCCAACTGAACGCCGCGACCGTTTCCCTGACCCGTTTGGCTGTGTGTGATGGGGCATTAACATGAAGAAAAATGACTCGTGTTCATGTGGAACCCATTTTCCCTCTTTCTGAATCTTTCCCATAGCTTTAAAACGAATGAAGACGGCTTTCTGCGTCACATTCAATTGAGCCGCGAGTTTTGTTGAGTTTGAGTATGATCTTCATCCAATAAGGCTTGCAATTCGTTGTCTGCGAACTTATTTGGTGGTTTCCCACGCTCTTCGTTTCTCACGTCAAAATCACCACTTTTGGATTCTTTAAACCACTCAAAACACTGTGTTTTACCAAGAGCATGTTCACCGTAAGCTTCGACAAGCATTCGATGCGATTCTGCAGCAGTTTTCTTCAAATGATAACAGAAATTGAATTTGCAGAATTTGCTGTCCGCAAATCTGTATACTGTATACTGGTATAATGAACTTGGGTTGTTGTATTTTGAAAATCTTCGTCAGCTGTTACAGGGAGATGATGGCGCTGCAGAAGCGGTCTTACGGTCCCTAAACTGATGGCAAGCACTATCTATAGGGAAATTCCGGTTTCATACTTCTACATCTGGTATTTTAAGGATTTCAAAGGATATAAAGGAATGTAATGGGGTTTCATGGAAAGTGCAGGTAAGAAAAACATTTTGAATCTTCTCTCCAGGTTCGAAATCACTTTAGCAACATACACACGTTCTAGTTAAATGACATCCTTGCTGGTTCTTCGAAAGATATCGTATTTCGTATTCACCCAAGTATCATAATCGTAAATAATATTTTTTTTTTTTAAATTGGCACTAGCGTCTGGAATTTTTGTTTATTCGTCAACTTTTTTGAAATCCTTTCAAGAGTCAATAGCTTTTCGAATAATGCGAAACCTAACAGAATTTGTATTATTTAAAAAGCTAATGAGTCAAAAATTAAACAAATTTTGAATCGAAACAAAAAAATTGGCTGTCCCACAAGTTCAGTGAGTCAGTCAAGGACGTCACGTGTTAGGTTTCGTATTATTTGAAAAGTTATTGACACTTACAGGAATTAAGAAGAAATAAAAAATTCTAGATCCGAATACCAAGTTTAGAAAATCATGTTTACAAGTTAGGCGTTCACCATGAATCTAGCTGTAATAATATATTGATAATTATGATTTCGTTCGAAATGAAAAACATTATTTTCAATTATGAAACTTCAAAACTTACAAACAAGATTTATTTCAACGGCCTGACTCTTATGAAATGTAAATATCTCAGGAATATAAGCTTGACGCTTTTAATCTCAGAGAAGACGGCTATAGTACAGAATATACAAGCTCATAATCATTAGAATAGTAATTACTTACATCGTTAATCAAATTCTTCATCAATATAAATACATCAATCAGGTTTTCCTCAAATTAGTTAAGAGGAGGATTGTCTATACCCTGGTCTTATGCTTGGCCTTTAACCTCATTTCTTTTGGCGAAAATAATACTATATCTATAATTTTGATAAGATTTTTTGAAATCTTTACGCAAATAAGAATTTTTATGATTTGAGTTGCCCGGAGCAAACCGAGTGAATCACGCTTACCGCGAAAGGGATTTGGCCTAATGGCATAATAATAATAAAATTTTCCCGGAGCAGTTTATGTGGGTAATTAATAATTATTAAGAGATTTCGGTTCATTTTCAAATGAACGTATGATATTAAAGTCATAATTTCATTACACAAATGGAGAAATCAGTTTTAATGGCATTTTGAACCAAATGTTTTAACTTGAAACTGACTCTTATCAAATTTAAATGTTTTCAAGGACTTATTTTCCATCTGTCATCGGAGAGATATCTATTACATCATACATTATATAAGCTGATAAAGCAGTAGAATATTCAACAGTAACATTTTGAATACAATTCTTTATTTAAGCATTAATCAGTTCTTTCTCTAATTCGAAAATATGAGGATCGCTTGTACTCTCTTCTTATCCTTGACGGTTATACTGAATTCTATTGGTGAATATAATAATATAAGTATAATCTTAAGAATTTTTTTAAGCTTTATGCATATCAGAATCTCTTCTATTTAATCTACATTGAGCAACTTTGCACAAACGCAACTGTGCACGTCATACGCAAATGCAAAATAAAGTTCGCACAGTACACAGAAAAGATGAATTTTTAAACTAAAATGATGAATATTCAGCCAAAAAAAGTGAATTTTTGGCAAAGGTGTTCATCTTTCATCTAAGTAGTTGAATTTTCAAAAAAAAAATTTTCAAAAATTTGTATTAAAGAAACAGCTGAATTCAACAACAAAAATACGAATTTTCAACCAAACAATTGCATTTTAAACAACACAAGAGTATATTTATACCAAATGGGACAGATTTTTCAAAGAAAGAGATGAATTTTCAAGAAAATTCATTATATTATCTATGGATTATAGAAAATAAATTTATTTGTTTTTTATAGTTATTCGTTTCTTCTTTGTAGAGAATATTTTCTTTAAAAAAAAGCCAACATTTATTATAAATCAAGCACATTTCAAAAACTAGTGAAAAGCGATATAATAATGTTTTTTATTGAAAATTGCACTATCAATAATATTATTTTGATTCTTATTATCATAGAGAAACTTTTTTTTCAGATTTATTTTTTCCTGTATTGATACTTTACAAAAACATTATTAGTAATCCTAATAATGTTTTTATAAAGTATCAATACTGGAAGCATTCCTCTTGGTCAATTATTCAGGTTACTCGATTCTTGGAAACCAGGGGGCATACACGTATAAAATTTACACTTTGTCGGAGAATGACGCGTTTTCAGAATAGTAGACATTGTAGTTGAATATTTTTTATTATTATATTTCCTTGTGAAATTCAAGTATAATTGAAAACTTAATAATTTTTTTTTAAAAGTTTAAAGAATATACTTTTTGAATTCTTTGCGGAAAACTGAGGCGTCACTGATTGGCTGAGAAACAAAAAGTGTAATGTATCAAGGTCCCAAACTAGTTTGAATAAGGTTTTCAATACCTTAGTTAAATTTTTTTTTCCTCGGCAAAAAAATATATTTTAAAAATTGTATGCAGTATTTAAAAAATATATTACAAGGGACTACACAATACTACTATCTAAAGAAACAATGGCTTATTTTGTTCTGTGAAACACTCTCTATTATACTCAATGAAATGAGCGATTGTTTATTGAGATTGGATAACAATTGAGATATGTTATGAGGTTTAGAAAAACAACAATTGTCGAATAACTATTGTTAGAAAATACTTTTAGCTGAAAACTAATTTTTTCTAAAAAGCATGTTGGTGCCTTATTTAAAATCCATAAAAATTGATTGCTGTTACATTTTTTCTACTTTTGTATCCCTTTTCTGAATTTATGGTTATGTCAACGTGTCGATCCCCAAAATCGATTTCTTTCTTATTTGCCTCATGCGTCGATTCAATAAAACTCGAATCAATCTCATCTGCTGAGTCGATTTCAAAAATCTCGACTCAATCTAAAATTGAATCGGTGTCGAAAAATTCGACTCACGACTAACGTCCAGATGTACGTTCTGAGTCGGGTCAAATTATTTTCCATACCTTAACATAACATACAACCTTAACATACCATAACACCACTAATCTAAGCCGTCATCTCTTGTCCTCGAGCGAGGAATATGAATCAGCAACCCAGGGAATACCACTGAATTCCCCACAAACTACTCTCATTAGATGGAGAGCGACAACTCAGTTGCACATCACAGCCACACTAGGTGGTTTTGGACACACGTGCTAACTGCCGGAGATCGGCACTTGTCCCGTACCGCTCCTCTCAAATCCAGGCATCGCATGATCCCAAACTCTAGCTTTAGGACGTAGATACTTATGCATCCCACCTCTTTCAACCACGGCCCCCGCGAAGCCAACCTCAACATGAGCTGGCAGCTGTCAGCTCGAGACAGCAGTGGGCTGCTTGCTCAATCCCGCTGTACCCGTGCAGAAATAGGGTCCCAGCTTTACCCAGATAACCTAGGATCGCTTTCAGATGATCCTACGCCTGGTCCAACTGAGGAAGATACGGGTGGATCGGCACGTTGTCCATCCTTCAGGGTGCCAGGAATCTTGAGCAGTTTTACCATGCTCCTTTCTATAAAAAGTCCTTGCAATACCTTCTAAGGGAGACTTTTCTCCGGCCTTTGAACAAGCGACAACCCCCCTTGTCACCTCGCCGCGTACTGCAACTGTTCAGCACGCAGCTACCATCCACTACCAACCTCGCCGCTTACTAGAACTCTTTCGCGCGCAGCCACCACCAACATCCCACCTTAGTCCATACTGGAACTCTTCTGCACGCAGTCACCACCTACTTCCGACCTCACTGCGTACTGGAACTCATCAGCACGTAGCCAACAACTACTACTCACCTCGCCGCTGACTGCAACTATTCTGCTCGCATCGACCTCCCGCTTCCTCATCACCTACTGGCATCGCACATTATGCCCTTTCTCGCCCAACCTCTTTTTCACCATGCATGCTTTTGAGTGTTGGGAAAAGCCAAAAGAACCTCCCCCGAGTGAAGGAAGACTAGGACAATTTCTTTGCGAAAAAAATACGTCTGCAAAGAAAAAATAGAAAAACTCTTTATCCCTCTTTCCCTTACAAGTTACAATAGACTAACGCCCTCCTTCTCTCACTGCGTCCCAATCTTTCACTCTATCACACCCTCCCATGAACGCTCTTTCTCTCTAAGGGAGAGAAAGAGAGTTCTGGTCAAGTGTTACAAGGTCAGCACGCTTTTCATACTTCAGAGTGCCAGGAGTCTTGCGCAGTACTACGATGTTCCTTTCTATAAAAAGTTCCTGCGACACCTTGAAGATACTTGAATACTTCGGCACGCAGCCACCACCAACGCCCTCCCTTGAAAGCTTTCTGTCGTCCCTCCGGTAATGGAATAACCCACAGGATTCTCCTTTTCCCTCACACTCATGGCACTATGGCATCTCTTACCCTAATCACCCAAAAATTAAATTAAATTCAGATCTGCACCTTTTTATCACAAGACAGATTCTTCAGTCAAGAGAGCACAAAATTCCAACCAAATTGTTGAATTTGTAATCTGAAAAGACGAAATTTAAAAAAAAGTGGAATCCGCAACCAAAAAAATGACCATTCAACAAAAACTGGAATGGTGAACTTTTGATCCAATTTTAGGATCAAATTAGGCAACTAGCATTTACTGTGTGTGTAAATAGTATGTAAATAAACGTCGCAAACTGTTGACAACTACACTCACAATTGCAGCCACATTTACAACTCACGATATACCAGCATACGGTTGTGTCCTTGAAAAAATGTAATCCTCTATTTCGTGTTCCAGAATTGAGCTCAGAATTCGAATGCTTGCCTAATGGAGAACCTATTCCTGGTGTTAATCCTAGCAGACCTCTGCATTTTTTTGACATTACACATTCTCCAGAAGGAACTCATCCTCATGACAGGTCTCATACTCCTGCCGAGTCTTCTCTTCGCAAAAGATCCAAGTCTCCGTTTGTAAATCATCCTTTTTATGACATACTTGGACTTAAACCTGAAGAACTTAGACGTGTTCGACTTGTTCCCAACAAGAATCAGAACCAGATATTCGAACTTCAAAGATACACTTTTCCGCCCGATAAACCAATTCGATTGAGAACGAGAACTAGTGACCTTAAGCCCATTACAACCGAAGAAAAAACTGTATTATCAACGTCCAATGGCGACGTCATTGCAATAGTGGAAAAATTAAACGGGCAAACGGTTTTTCGTGGAATATATAAACCTATGACCGAGCCTGTTTTTTATAAGGGCGGAAAACGGGCAAAAATGAACATGTACAGCGGCGCGGTTGAAGAATTGACCCCAGGAGAAATTTCGGAATGTCCAGCAAGCAACAATCACCCAATCAGAAAGAATTTTAGAGTATTTCGTGTGTAAACCCAGGCGCGGATCCAGAGAAGGCCTTTAGGGGGGGGGGGCATCCAATAATTCCTATTTCCCCTCTACTCTTAAGGGAAAAGTTGATAATAATTTTAAAGTCATTTCTGCGATTTAAATTTTTATTATAAATTATATAAATTTAATTAACGGCCATGCTACGCTGAAAAAACCAGTTCTCGTCAGATCACTGAAGTTAAGCAGCGTTGGGCGCGGTTAGTACTTGGATGGGTGACCATTCGAGAATACTGTGTGCTGTTGGCATATTATGGGTGTGGTGAGCCCAAACTTGCATTTATTTATAACTACAAGAAAACTATCCACCTAGAAACACTACCCGAATCGGGTAGTGTCACGCCTACCCTGAAAGGGAAGTGGCTCAATGGTATACATACAATTATCATGAATGTCATAAACATAATTAACAAATGTTTAAATAAAAATAATGTTTTTAGAATTATAAGCTGCGTCTTGTATGTCATGGTATAATAATTAATCAACAAGTATAAAATATTTAGAAAATTTTCAATGTCAAGCATAAACTATAAAAACATTAGTTTTAAACAGCAAAATTGAGGCGTCTATGAAAAGAAAAATGAACCAAAAAATTGATAAATTTTCAGAATTACATCATTTTATGCAATTTTAAGTTAGAAGCATTACAAACTGAAAGAATACAATTTTTTTTAATTGAACACTTTTCAAATTAGAAGTTACATGATAATCATTTCAAGTCGTTACAAATGAATAATTGTTCAATTCTTATTCATACAGCAAAATTTGGATTGAAATCTTGTAAACCATTCACTTGAAACTATATCTTTTTACAAAAGTATCACTTTCAATTTTCCCAGGATTTTCAAAAAAAGAATGTATTATCTCTAAACCTTTTAACATCCTTAAAAAGGTATATAATTTTATTTCAAAATCTTCAAATGTCTACATTTTAATTTACATTTTTTGGAATATTTATAAATTTTAAATTATTTTTGAAAACTTTTCAAAACTTTTGGAAATATTTTGAAATATTTTCAAATATTCTGTTGAAATGAATTTTTCAAAATAAAAAGTCATATTCAATTTTTCAAGACATCTTCATACATTTTTTCATTACTTTGAAAAATTCCAAAATGCTTGATAAGCTTCTAAATTTTTCGTTTGAAATCTTCAAGAATCTACATTTTCTTTTAAATTTTTTGACATCTTTCCAAGTTTCGAATTACTTATGAATTTGTTCAAAACTTCACAATGCATCGCTCCTTTTGGCCTTCTGGCTTTTGAAGACTGACAATATCTATATTTTCATAAAATATTCCCACGTGGACGAAGAAGGGGGGGGGTATTCGTCAAAAATCCAACAGCTATTCACGAGGGGTGGGGGGGGCTCAAAAAGTGATAAAAAATTATCGACGTGGTATATGGATAGCCCCTAAAAATCTTCAAAATTTCAATTAAAAACTTCTAAATATCTCCTCAACTGACTCGAAGTTTTTATAATTGGATACATTTTTATTTGTTCTGTACACGTCAAAATTTAACATTTCCACTTACAAATAATTTTTTTTTTTAATTGAAACAATTAAAATCAACATTGTAACGTTCAAAGTTTAAGTTTAGCTCTCCGAAATCTTAACGATTCAAGGCTTTCTGTTTCCAAAAGTCTGTCACAAATTGTTTAGTTTTGAATATTTCATTTGAAATCATTCA
This sequence comes from Andricus curvator, assembly GCA_932195095.1. Lineage (NCBI taxonomy): Eukaryota > Metazoa > Arthropoda > Insecta > Hymenoptera > Cynipidae > Andricus > Andricus curvator. Next base: position 11,699 of record CAKNYM010013122.1, on the reverse strand, counting down.
TTTTGAATAAACAGTCAAACATAGCTGACTATTAATAAATTGTTATTATCCTAATGAAAACGCTACAAATCGAATTTGTTAAAAATGGTTCAATGATAAAACGTTGTTATTCAATTTAAATCCTGGTACAATATTGTTCAATTTTAAATCAAATATTTAAAACTAAACAATTTAGAAATTAATTGTTTAAAATAGCCTTGAATCGTTCAAAGTTTATGGTTATATTAAATATGTCTATTATTAATTTATGTACGTCTGACTGGGACGGCTTACTCATATATTCCAAAATAAAGTACAGATGTTATTCGTTATTATGATTTTATTTTAGTTTTTCTACGAAATGCACACAAACCATTTTTTTATACGATAAATATTTTTGCCGATTGGTAATTCAAAACCAGATAAATGACTCTCTGTATTTATCTCCCATCTTCTTATTTTTTTTTTAATTACCTAACCTCTCAACTTTTTTGAAAAAAGGTAAGGTTTGTTGTTTAAGAAGGTGTACTTTTTTCCTCTTCTTGAAAGCTTTAAATACAGTAAAATGATAAAATACTTCCTTTTTCAAAGAAAATTCCTTTAAGTAAAACTATTTGCAACATTTTACAGCACTGAAATACATTAAACTCACTTTCTTCTAATTTAGCAACTTAATATCTCGGGTGTAAGTTTTTATTTTTTGTTGTGAATGTCACCTTCCACATTCTATTTCTTAGCACTGCATAATTTTTTTAATCATAGTTTTTTGGCCTTAAATTCATGAATACTTTAACTCAGGGGTAAATTTTTGTTTGATCTTTAAATGTTGATTCAGATTTTATAGAGCGTTATGTCGCTCTCCTGGAAAATTCCAATTTTGTTGGTTATCTAGTTCTGTAAAGCAACCCTTCAGTTCTCTTGCATATTTGCAATTTACTGTAATAAAATGGATTAGGATTGAACTTGGTGTGTTTCATGGATATAAAATAGTTACAAAATTGAATCGAAAATATATTTCTAAATTATTGGGGTTGGTTCGCCATACAAACCATCCATTTTTAGACTCACAGGCCCACAATGAAAAAAAAATTTTCTGAGTCTTGGATGCCACTATGATATTCCCATGTGTTTTTTCCTGCTGAAACCGAATCCGCAACTCGTTTTACCCCTTCACGTTAGTATTTTGACATAACCTCAAAAAACACCCGAAAACTCACTAAAGCCAGTGAAATCATTTACCCCATACCACTTTCACCCCCCTCCCCTCCCCCAAAAATTGGTCACCCTATAACACCATAATCTCATAATCCCCTAACCTCGTGATACCATAACTCCATAACCTCAAAACCCCGTAACCTCATTTAGTAGAAAAATCTGGATCTGGTTATGGAGTGCTACACAAAAAATAATTGATAACAAATTCATAGATCTTTTTTGTAGTAAACAACTTTTGTCTATCAATTTTTTTTGTACCTGGTGTCGCTTTTCCAAAAATTTAATGTCATTATTTTTAATGTTATTTTTCACGATTAAAATAAAAACTACCTATCCTATCAAAAACCGATCAATGAAAAATTTGTACCCCTTCTTTCGGTGAACAAATTTTGTCTATTTATTTTTTTCTTAGCTTGTGTCGTTTGTCCAAAATTGTTATTTTTTTTATTTTTAATCTTGCTTTATTACTAAAGACATTTGAAGATTCTTTTTGGGTGCACAATTTTTTTTTCTTTTCTAGTTATTGTGCTCACAGACAAACAGGCGAACATACATACAAGCATGCACGCAAACACACACAGGCAGACAGAAAGACATAAATACAGACAGATACATTCGTAAAAACCTGTTTTTCGGGTTCAGAGGGTCTTTAAACGTGGACATTTGACAAAACTGTGGGTGGGGGGGGGGGGGGATTTTATAAAATTATAATACCTTCTCTGACGAGAATGTGAAAAAGGTAATGTTGGAATTAAATTTTTTACAATTTCAGCAGAATAATCTATGTCACATAATTTATAGCATCAATGAATTAAACTTTCAAATCATCAAATATATCGTAAGTATAATTTTCTATAAAGAAGAAAAATTAAACAAACGTTTCAAAACTCAATTTGAGTGCTTTTTAATCATAAAGGCAAAGTGTACCTTATTTTTTTTTTCATAATCTGAAGTAGTGAACATTTTATAATTGAATTAGTAATCTTGAGTCTTTTAATAATAAAACGGTTATATTTTAGCATTTCAGTATAGGAATAGTGAAAAAGTCACAAGTTTTGTTACTAAAGTCTATTCGTGAAAATATTAACCAATTTTTTATTGATTTCGGTTACTAGTCAATTAAACAAGTTTTGTTGTCGATTCTGCTCAATGTGTAATTTTGAACGTGAAGTGAGGACACAAGTTGAGGCGCATGACTGTTCTCGAAGTTTTATTTTTTCTAATATATATACATATATTACGGAAAATCATCTGTTTTGCATGATTTTCAGAGTTTGGAATTAGAGTTTGCACTGATGTTCATTTTTCCGACTTATCATTTGCCCTAATTTTTAAAGTTCGAAATTTAGTGCTATTTTGATTATTGAATATCGTGATTAGTAAATAAGATAAAATAAGTAAATAATTCTTGTTTTTACATTTTTAAGCAAAAACTTGTGAATAAGTTATGCTGGTGGATGTGATGTAGCCAATTTAAAACTACCACAATACCGCCTTTATCATTGTTTCAATAAAGTTAAAAGTGTTGCAAAATCGCGTTCTTATATTAACAATCGGCAAATACTAAACACCTGGAATTGTACATTTTCTAAGAAGTTTCCTCCAAATTCAAAAAGTCTTTTATAATGTCCAGGCTTACACTCTTGAAAAAGTGGAGTTAACGTAATTTCGGTCAGACCCCATCAAAACCCCATCACAGATGACTCGATTAAATTATATTTAACTGGTAGAAATTCAGATTTCTAAAAATTTTGTAATTTCTAACATTACAAATTTATGAATTTTTTGGTCTTTTCACAGCAATATCATCAAGTACGTCGCCGAGAACAAGGGACTTTCTGCGACTTGTTGGGGTGCCAGGGGAACATGCAAATCATGAAGGTAGACCTAGTTTCTAATAAAGCGATCCCCTCAATAATCATGCGTATCTAATATCAGTACCCTTTTACATACTCATCTCAATGAGAAGGTTTTATGTGAAAATTGTGTTTTGCGGATTTCATTTCTATTGGTGAATGGTGCTCCTCGAATTGTGCACGTCATACGTAAATACAAAATAAAGGTTCACACAGTACATGTGGGTTTTTATGTGAAACGGATACAAAGTGGAAAGTAAGAAATAATAATTTGATAGATAAATTCGATCCTGTAAGATACTGGATGGTTTTCTATGCAGATACAGTCAAATCTGGATTAAGTGTCGGTCTTTGAGTGACCTTGACATTAAATCCAGATTTCTTGGAACGTAAACAGACAGGGGCGTTGGCACCGTTTTCTGTAAATTTTACTCCGTGGTGAAACATATTTAAAAAATTATTTTTCTAATACGGAGACGAGGGTAAATAAAATATTTACGGAAATAAAGAAGAAAGTTTCCTGTTACACGTGAACATGAATGTGTTTCCTGCTTACGTACTTTAAACGTCTTCGAACCGTTGAGCATCTACTTTAAAAGGAGAGCTTTCGCTTGAATGATAATAATCGGTCCAGATGCTCTGTCGCTCGCTTAATTAAACCATTCGAAGACAGGAGCATCCAAAAGTATATGAGTTTTTTGCACCAGAACACCTCACGTCAACACTTCGAATGGGGAAGCACACGCTTTTGCGTAGTGCATAATGCATGCGACACAGTTTCGTAACCAGACATACGAAGAAGTTTTTAAACAGAAAATCACTTATTTTTTTAAATATTAGATCAACTGTCCACAATAAAAAAAAATTCACACTTCTCACGTCAACACTTGACAGTTGAAGGTTACATAAAGGTGCAATCGAATTCGAAACGATGGTTTCGATACCTCTCTTTCTATCGTATGATGTAGACAGAAAAGATCCGATTGTGTTCAAATAACAGGTCTTCTTTTTTATTTCGAAACGATCATACTCTCTCTGTCTATCAAATACTTCTTCTTCCTTGTTCTCTTTGTCTAGTCGTAGAACCTATTGTGTAGCTACGATAGCGCCGCCTATTCAAAAGAAATTCAAATTTTATTTGAATATTAACAAGAAATATTATAGTAAATAATTAATTTCAACCCGTAGTATAACATTTTTGATTAGAATGAATTGTTATTAGCTACTCTTTCTCATTAACATTGCTGCAATAACTTCGAGATACTACTTCGCGATATATATTCGCGTGTCAGATGGCGCTGTTGTCAATGTCAAAGACAGGCTCATTTGATCGCTCGAAATAATCGGAACAGTCCCATCGGCCTCAGTTGGCATCGGCGCCCCACTGTTGGTCGGCGCGAACTCGCCATTGTGTTTATTCGCTATGTAAACGCGTGTGCTTCCCACGTCGAGTGAACTGTCGCAACGTCATGACGTAATTACATAGGTAGGCCGTTACGGTACAGCGCGGTACAGGTTATACTATCGGAGTGAATAGCATCAAAAGTTATCAATATAAAATATTCAACATTTCGACATTTTTAGATGTTAACGAACATTTGCATCCAAATACTGCAAGCTTCAATGACTTTTTCATTTACACAAGATTTCCCATAGAAGAGCACCCGATTTACCAATTCATAGAACTGCTGGCCCACGCAGTTTCTCAGCGGACAGGGATAGAGAGAGACGGTTGCGACTCTCGCCTCGGAAGTGCCGCAACTCCACGAGTACTCAGTCGAGTATATTGCGCAATATTCTGGAAACTGTTCAGGCGGCCCTGACTGTCTGCGTGTCGAGGGTAACACCTACGAGCAAGGCCAGTGCAAGACAACCCCCGAAACTGCTGCTATATCGGATCTCTTGCGTACTTTTCAACAATGGTGTTCAATTTTCAAGCAAAACAAATTTTGATTACAAATCAAAAGACTGTGATATCTTGTAAGAAAGTCTTTCACGATCTTTCGACTAGCTACAATACACCCTTCTCACCACGCTGCATACTGAAACTCTGCAGCGCGCACCTCGCCGCTCCATAAAACTCTTCAGCACGCAGCCACCAGTCACATCCCATTTCGCTGCGTGTCGGAACACTACAGCTCGAGTGTTGAGAAAGGCTGATAAAACACTTATACTGTGAAAGCATATACCTATCGCCACTCACTAGTCAAAATAACATCCCCCGACAGTAGAGAAACCTGTACAACTTCCTCGAGAAAAAGAAGACGCCTGAAAAGTGTAAAAAGAGAAACTGTCCATCCAGTAAATGACAGGATTATCATTCAAGCAGAATTAGTTGGAATTTCAGCTGAGAATGAATGTTTAAATAAAAGATTACAAAACCTAAGTTTTTTTATGGCGTGCAAGTTTTGATAAAAGCGTCACAAACACTTGAGACCTACGTAAATAACTACATTGACAATTATGACCAGATTCTCAATCCATGCTACAACAGCATACCATTGTGTACTTTGAAAAATGTAATCCTTTTTTTTGTTTGCAGAATTAGGTTCGCAGTTCGAGCGTTTGCCTATTGGCGAGCCTATTCATGGTGTTCCTCGCAGCAGACCTATTCATTTTTTTGACCGGAATTCTCCAGAAAGAATTCTTCCTATTGCCACGCATCATTCTTCTGGCAGGTCACCTGCTCCTGCGGAGCCTCCTCTTCGGGCCAGGTCCAGGTCTCCTCCGCGTGCGGAGCCTTCTTCTTCTGTTAGGCCCAGGTCTCCGCTTGGCGAGCATCCTGTTCGTGCCAGGTCCAGGTATACTCCTGGCAGACAACCTTTTTCTCACATATTTGGATTTAAACTTGACGAACTGAGATGTGTTCGACTTGTTCCCAACAAGAATCAGAACCAGATATTCGAACTCCAAATATACGCTTTTCCTCCCGATACACCAATTCGATTGAGAACGAAAACTAGTGAGCTTAAGCCAATTCCAGCCGGAGAACAAATTGTGTTATCAACGTCCGATGGTGACATATTTGCAATAGTAGAAAACATAAACAGACAAACGATTCTTCGTGGAATACATAAACCTATAGGTCCTTCAAGGTCAAAGCGTGCGAAAATGAACATGCACAGCGGCGCAGTTAAAGAATTGACCCCAGAAGAAATCTCGGAATGTCCAGGAAGCAACAAACACCCAATCAAAAATAATTTTAGAGTATTTTGTGTGTGAACTGCAATTAATCATACCGTCACTTTGAATAATCTAATTTGCAGTTCTGATTTTATCACTTCAAATAAAAAAATGTTGAGCTCTAGAAGCTCGAATTTTTTAATTTCAATGACCGTTAGAAATTTCTTCAAATCGGGAAATTTTTTTCTGGATTAAATAGCCATCCTCTTTTTGTTAAAGTTTTATATTATGTTGATCTCTATTGTATTAAACGTATCTGTTTTCAATGTACAATCACCAGTCCTGCTTATTCATACATTGCAAAATAAAGTACAAATTCTATTATTTATCATTGTTTTATTTTAGTTACTCTAAGAAATCTATACGAACAATTTTTTTTTAGATAATTGAAGATTTTTCCTTTTCAACTTTCTTCACATTTGAGTCTTATCAACAATAGAGTCAGCCAAATTTATAGATCACTTTGAGCTGGACAATTTTGCTTTTCAACATTTCTGTCTTCTCGTATCGTTTGGCGCTAAATGTTAATTTTGCAGGGATTCGAACGAAATTAGGTAGAATTTTTAGGTATTTGCTAATTATTTATAAACATTCAGAATAATTTGTCTAAAAAATGAAGTCAGTATGGAAAAGTTTCAAAAGATAATGAGGATATGAAGACATAATGTAACATAATGAAATAAATTAAAAAGCTGTTGACACAAGAGTTAAAAAAAAGTTTAATAGAAGCAAACAAATTGCTTGACTGATAAGTCCAGTGACTCAGGTTGGGACGTCACTTGTTAGATTTCGTATTATTGAAAAGTTATTGACACAAGAAAAAAAAAATTCTAGCCCATCCTTCAAAACTAACAAAAAACAATTATTTCAAAGAAGTTTTTGCAATTATTTTTTTCTTTAATATCACTTCTTACCAATTTTTGAAAAATGGTTGAATTTAAAATAAATAAGGGCCTTTTTCAGGATAAACGTCATCTACAAACTCTATTGTTTCCAATTTTGGAAATAAATTTTTCTTCGGATGAAATCATTGAAACCAGTTTCTTTGAATGAACAAATTTTGAGAACTAATAAATATATTTGTATATTATTTTTCAAATTTTGTAAAAAGTAGGATTGTAGCGAATAATTTACTTGATCAATAATTATATTCAGAGGAAAAGGTTATCGTTTTCGAAATCTGATGCCCTAAATTTATGGACAGAGTTTTGTGGCATTCTGCATAGCATGGCACATTTTAGGACATAAAAAGTGTTTTTAAAGGACAACACTTTTAGCGGAGCTTGTGGAAAATTGTGTTTTTCTTTTGTATTTAATCGTCCACTATAATCAGGCTATATTCATAATTCGTAAAAAATTAGTCAAAGTAGTCGCCGAGCGCCTACAAAATGGTTGGAAAAAAACGTTTCAAAAACAATTTGTTGAAAAAAAATTATGTTAACAAAATGTTATAAAACAAAAATGTTGGAAAACAATTTTGGTGCTCATGCTCTTTTGGTTTGATAAATGCTGGCGCTTAGGAACTTTTGCCTTGCCAACTGCTGGCGCTCGCGTCCTTTTGTTTTGCCAAATGTTGGGGCTTAGGTCCTTTTGCTTCGCCAAATGTTGGCGCTTACGCCCTTTCTGTTTGATAAATGTTGGCGCTTAGGCCCTTCTGCTTTGCCAAATGTTGGTGCTTAGGCCCTTTTGCTTTGCCAAATGTTGCTGCTTAGGCCCTTTTTCTTTACCAAATGTTGGCACTTAGGCCCTTTCGCTTTTTCAAATGGTGGCGCTTAGGCCCTTCTACTTTGCCAAGTGTTGGCGCTTAGGCCCTTTTACTTTGCCAAATGTTGGCGATCATTCTCTTTTGCTTTGCCAAATGTTGGCGCTTAGGTCCTTCTACTTTGCCAAATGTTGGTGCTCAGGCCCTCTTGCTTCACCAACTGTTGGCGCTTGCGCCCTTTTGTTCTGCCAAATGTTGGGGCTCAGGTCCTTTTGCTTGGCAAATGTTGGCGCTCAGGCCCTACTTCTTTTCCACGTGTTGGTGCCTAGGCCTTTTTGCATTGCCAAATGTTAGCGTTCAGGCCCTTTTGCTCTGCCCAACGTTGGCGCTCAGGCTCTTTCGCTTTTCCACATGGTGGCGCTTAGGCTCTTTCGCTTTTCCAAATGATGGCGCTTAGGTCCTTCTACTTCGCCAAGTGTTGGCGCTTAGGCCCCTTTACTTTGCCAAATTTTGGCGATCAGCCTCTTTTGCTTTGTCAAATGTTGGCGCTTAGGTGCTTCTACTTTGCCAAATGTTGGCGCTTAGGCCCTTTTGCTTTGCCAAATTTTGGCGATGAGGCCCTTTTGCTTTGCCAAATGTTGGCGCTTATGCCCTTTTGGTTTTATAAATGTTGGCGTTTATACCCTTTCAGAATTTTAAACTTTGGGGCTTATCCCCTGAGTATGACGGCCGGACGGACACCCGACCGAAACCATAAGGGTTTCAGTCCGGGGTTAAGAAACCCTAAAAAGGTGCTTAACGCGAATGTGTTGTTAAATTTTGATTTTTCGATGATTTTAAATGTTTTTCGGATACCATTATACAAAATTTACGAGTCGGGCTTAGTCGATGCCGAGTACGCCGTCGTGCTCAGGGGGTCTGAGAACGTGACGATTTGATGACAACTGATTAGGTATTGTTGAATTGGCTTAGCCCCACGACTTTCAGCTCGAGAAATTTTCCATCAGCTCACTTTTTTTCTAATAATTGATAAAGCATCGTAATTCAAAATCATCAGTAACATTTTGCAGCCAACTAAATTCTTGATGTGCTGACGTCAAATTATATGTTAGTATCTAAATCCTATTTATAGTCACAAAATTATCTCTCAATATAAAATCTTCTCAATGTAAAATAATATTAATAATACACATATTACACATATTGCTAGTAATAAAATGTGCTACTGCAAATAAAAATGTTCTAGTTAAAACTGTTTCGCATTTCGCTTAGTTTTTTCAGTTTATTTTACTAACTAAAGTTATTGAAAGAAAGACAGATGATTACTGAAAAGACAAAAAAGAAAAGAACGTGGAATCCCAATCTCCAATTTTTGTAACGATGAGAATTCTTGAAAAAAAATCGTTAATTATTATGAATCAAACAGTTTCGAAGCGGGACCTTTTTCCAGTTTTTTACCCAAAGCAATCATTTAATTTTTGGAAATACTTTCCTTTCTGGAAATTTCGTGTCGTCTCATGATTATCTCAATCAAAATATGATAAAAATCGTAAGAAGGATTTTTCCGTTCTGATAGGAAACCTTTTAATTTAGTCATCTTTCAGATATTGGGATATTGGGAAATCCAGGAGATTACCTTAATTTCCTTGAAAGCACGAGAAATTCTGTGAAATAACTTGGTATCGCTTGAAATCTTTGAATTCAAATGTAATTCTGGATATCTTGAAAAACATCTTAAAATCCTGTAGGCGTCATCCACAATAACATGAACAATAATCATTTGACATAGTATAGTCTGTAAATATCTTAATTCAGAGAGAAAAAATATTTATTAATTGAATTATTATAATCATTTCTGTGATCAAAAAATATTTTCGGGGGTACTGTGATAGCGACTGCAAATCGACGTTAGAGGATAAAATCCATCCTTTGCATTCCTTTGAAATATTTTGTAGAATTCATATTAGTTTTTTAAAGTTTTGATGGACCGTTATAGTAGGAACTATATGAATTTGATATGTAGAACTCAGCTTTCCCTAAAACGTAGAAGATTAAGTAAATTGTGACATCATTTTTATGTATAAAATTTGTAAACCATTTTTTTTCTTGCGACTGACTCAAGGCCTGATTCTTATAAAATGTAAATATCTCAGAAGTATGAGCTTGGAGCCTTTAATTTAAGAGATAACGACTATAGTACAGACTATTTACGCTAGTGAATCACTAGAAGAGACTTTAGTTAGATTATTTATCAAATTTTTCATCATTATTAATACATTAATCAGTTTTTCGTAAAATTATAAAGGATGAAGATTGTCTATACTCTGATCTCATCATTAGCCTTTTTCCTCATTTCCATGGGTGAATATAACCATATAATATATCTATAATTTTCAGAACATTTTTTAACTTTTACGCAAATCAGAATCTTTGCGATTAATTCTGCGGCACCCATCCTTTAGTCACACTCTCCCCAATTTACATCCCGCCCTTGTTTTTATATCCTTTCTCAGGGGTAAACTTTTCTCAGTTTGCTCTTGTTAAATTTTGGGAAATTATTGGTTTTGTTCTTTTATAACGAGAAACATTTTTTCTCGAATAATCGAATAGCGGTAAGAAAAACTTTTTGTAGATAATTTAACCAGAAACACCTTTACTGTCTGAAGTTTTCTTGTACCTCGCTGTTTTTAGGAAAGTGTAAACTAGCTCACCAGCATAGAAAAAGAACTGTTAAAGAAATTTTCGCCACCCGCTGCTCAAAAGTTTTCTAATGCCAAAAGAAACCTGAAATTGATATTTTATCCTGTTGTTACTATTTGAGCAACATTTTGGTGTAGCGCTTAAACTATAATTATAATAATGATGCAGAAAAATACAATACTGAAGATAAAAAAAATGGAGAGATAAAAATGTATAATTGCGGTTTATTAGTTATGATTATCATGTATGACAATCTTTAGGGTTTTAATTTAATTTAAGAATTAAAAAAAAATCTATTAAAAGAGAGTATGGAATGGGGAAGAAAAAAAAAAGAATCTTCAAAAAAGTAGATGAAGTTTTAACCAGGAAGATGAATTTTCAAACTCAAATCATGAATCTTCAACAAAGGAAATTAATTTTTTACAAAAGTGTTTATCCTTAAACCAGGAAGTTGAATTTTCAAACAAAAAAGAACTACAAACGATGATATTTCTACTAAAAGGGACACCTTTTTGAAACAAAGATTTTTTTTCAACAAAAGGGTTAAATTTTCAACCAAGTTTTATACACGTTTGCAGCAATATAGTTACGAGAAAATTAATAGTCAATTATTCATCTCAATTCCCTCGATCAGACGATTTTTTGCGAATTAGAATTTAGACTCATAGGCCTAGTTATAGCAAAAGAAAGAGGCCGATGCACACGAGGAGGAATGGACTATCTATATCCTTGTCGCATCCAATCCTTTCTCTTCCACCCCCAACAAACATTATTTCACTCACCCCCGCCTTCCCTTCTGTGGCGATGGAAACGGATAGAAAAGGAGGAAGAATATTTTGGCCAAAAGTGACAGGGTCAGCACACGGTTCATATTTTAGGGCGCGAGGAGTCTTATGCAGTACTACGCAAATCCTTGCTATGTCAAGGGACTTTAATACCTTTTGTGAGACTCTTTCTGGTCTTCGAAACAGCGAAAACACCCCCTTCTCATCTGTTTACGTATTGGAACTCTTCATGACGCAGCCACTACCCACATTCCTCCTCGCCGCCTACTGAGACTCCTC
>CAKNYM010013121.1:0-13199 GCA_932195095.1 Andricus curvator | reverse complement strand
GCGAACTTTTGGGTTTCTATTATACGATGAACAGAAACGAGCGTGAAGCGCGAGGTTCACATGATGATCAAACGAAATATCGAGCGCGAAGCGCGAGTGTCGTGATGAGAATGTGTTCCTTAAGGTCGATAGAACCTTAAGTAAATTAGTTCATCTTTTTATGTAAAACTGACATAATTAAACCAAAAGCAGGTCATAACGATGAAGCTTTAACAGAGTATTAGCCCGCGAAGCGTGCACTAGCGAGGACACGAAGTGTGAAAACCTAGACGACAAATGTGTCCGAGCGCGCAGCGCGAGGTGAATACATTATCGAGCGCGAAGCGCGAGATAAACATATAATCGAGCGCGAAGCGCGAGATGAATACCCAATCGAGCGCGAAGCGCGAGATCCAACAGGTGCGCGCCCTAGGCGCGCTGAAACTTGCGAGCGAAGCGAGCCGCGCGCGAAGCGCGCTATGAGAATGTGCCCGCGAAGCGGGCGGATTTTTTCGTTGAAAATTCATCTTTTTTGGTTGAATAAAATTCAACTACTTGGTTGAAAGTTTAACAACATTTATTTTGGTTGAAGATTCATAATTTTATCTGGAAATTCATCTATTTGAATGTAAATTAACTTTTTTGTTAAAAATTCCAAAGAATTGATCTAAATGATATGAAGAAATCCATTCTTTGGCTGTATTTTCTTGATTAAAATAAATATTTCTTACTTTTAAGGAAATGATTTCCTTGATTCAAAAGGTCTAGATTCGTTGGAATCTCATCAGTCCTTCTAAGAATTATTTATTTGATTCAATTAGTTCGATTTTTTTAATTGATCAGGACGAAATTGAATCAATTAGTTTGTCCATACTTGAATGAAGTCTTTAGGTTTGTTAAAATCAAAAAAATAACTATTTGATTCAAAAGCATTATTAAGTTAAAAATATATTTATTTAATACAAAAAGTTGATGCATTTATACCAATGATGCACTTCTTTAGATAAATAAAATATTGTGTTTATATAAATATGTATTTTTTAGTTAACGAAAATATTTAATTAGGATAAAGGCATATCCGTTCAACTGAAATAAATACATATAATATCGATGAATGTTGCCGTAATTTGTTTTAATTAAATACTTGTTCAGACTAAGCTAATATGTCGCCCGTCGCCACTAATACTTCTGTATTACAAGTTTTGCAAAGCCTATACCTACCATTAATAGCATTTTTTATTGCTTATAAACTCTCTTGGTTTATTTTTATAAAAATTGTGATAAATAAAAACCTGTAATGAGCATATTAAATTTATTTGAAAATGTGAAATTATTATTTTTCACAAGATAAAATTGTTTACTATTATGATATTTCCTTGTACGACGGGCCATTTTTTATGTACAGCCTTTCAAGCAATATATTTTTTAGAAATCCACGCTTCCTGGAATAATGGCAATTTTCTATGGAAATCTACAAAAATGTAAAACCGTAAAAAATTTTGAAAATCGAAAACAGAATTCTCAACTTTGCGCAAACAATCAGAAAGCAATATTTTGAAAATAGGAACAGTCTAGGTCTCAATAATTAGTCTCAATAATTAGTTGCTTTTTTCTATTGAATTAGGGAATATCTTGACTAATCGAATTATTAGTTTTCTACTGATCTTTTATGGCTCACTTTTTGCTAATAAAATCTGTAAAAATTTACTCGATATTGGTCAAATTTAACCAATTTTGATTTTGAGTGACCTCAAACTATCTTTCGCACAAGGAAAAAAGATTTACAATTAAAATAAACTTCTGTAGGCACTCAATTGCATACGTATTCCAGTCGATTCACATTGAAAGCAAATAATTTTTAATAATTTGGCTAAATAACTGCAATTTTCTATAGAAAATAAAGAAAATATACAACGAAAAAGAATTTTGGAAATCGAAAACAGAACTCTGTTGAAAAGTATAGTGCATGAGGATCCTGAATATGCATAATTATTAAATATATTAATCCATGTTGATTCCGTATTAGATAAATGGAAATAGAATAGGTAACATTAACAATTTCTAGATATGGCCTTCTTATTGTTTCAATAGAGTTGAAAATGTCACATCATCGCGTCGTTTTATTAAAATTTTGTTTTTTTCACATTTGAAGGGTAGAAATGCAGAAGGAGTCAAGCGCCAAATTTTCGAAATCGGGTTTATTAGCTCAAAAAATCAGATAAATTCTAATACACATGCCTGCCAAAGGATTTTTTTGGGGCATCATTTTTCAAAATTCCCACTGAAAAAAGAACAGCTGGAGGGGTCAAGCGCCAATGTGTACTTGATCCCGATCGATCGTCGCGCCTGCGCAGTATCGAGAAATCACGATCGTAGCAGACGAAAGGACGCGTGTGTTTGGCTTGTGTTTTTGTGTTTACAGTAAAAGTTTGTGTTTTTTTTTTAAATTAAAAACAATGCCACTTGGTGGAAATGTGGCCTTTTATGCCTCCTTGGCGCAGCAACAATATATGGAAATTATTCAGGGGCATTAAAATATGCATAACGATCCATATGCTGATGGTGGTTACCCCGTTTTATAATATTTTTTCTACGGTTTTATAATAAAAAGTTCAATAAAAATTTTCCTTGAATATCTTGAATTCATCACATTCTGAAAATATTGATATAGTACAATCTACGATAGGATAAAATAATAAATTGCTTACTTCTGATTTCAACGGACATAATGTTACAAGAAGAAACCCAATATAAGGAAAATAATAATAATCGCAGTAATTATTGCCGTTTAAAGTTTTCCGAGAAGCTTTTCTAACCTCAAAGTAAAAAATCCAATTTGATTTTTCTCGACACTGGTTAATTATTTTTAATTACTATTGGGTCCTTCCATTCAGTACTAAATAACCTAAAGCACAATTTCTCATTTTTTGGAAATATACAAAATTATTGCTGCTATCTTCATTTGAAGTTGAAATGCCAGTTTTACTCTATTTCGAAGTCATAATTAGATTTTCAAATTTCTCGAAATTGCGTGATTTTTTTCAAACAAACTTTTTGGAAATCAATTCGTCCATTCAATAGCTATAATAAAAAATTTTTAGTTTTTTCTCAAACTGCAAATTGACTCCACAATTAATGTTGAAAAATGTGAAAAGTCGATACGGACCCGAAATCTAACCTCGAAACGTGAACTGTTTCATTAATTTTCTCGAAACCGGATAGCTTTTTGTAAGCAAACTTTTTTTAGTTCGATAGAGTATGAAAGTATCTCGAAAGTACTTTCTTATTTTTTTCTTAAATGGTCCTGCTGAATTTACAACATGTTTTTAGTCTCTCCTGAAAAAAGTGAAAAATGGCGCTTGACTCCTTCTGCATTTCTACCCTTCATTTATATTTTCATAACTTTTCAAAAAAATTTTTATTTACAGTTCTAAATAAATTTATTTTTACCAAGCAATTACTTTTTCACAATTGAATTAAAAAATATCTCGACTACTCGAATTAGTAATTTCTACCAATTTTTATTAGCTCACTTTTTGCTAATTACATGAAAAAATGTCGCTAGTAATTAGTTAAATTTTACCAATTTTTATTCAGAGAGCAAAAAAGCTTAAAAACTTACATATACTTCTTTAGGCACTCGAGTTGATACTTATTCTCCTCGTACCTAATTAAAAAAATATATGTGGTGGGGGAGACGACGTTTCCTATATGCAATACTTTTTAAAATATTTTTTTCTGATTGTTTCAATAAAGTTAAAAATTATACTTAATTCGAGTTCTTTTATTTTTCATTTCATTTGTCACGTATCCACGTCTATTAACTTCTTTCACTTAATTTATACAGGCCTAATTAAATTCATATATTTCAAAAAGATTGAAGATTGAAATTAAAGATTAGTATATTATGGTATCTTTGTTGAATCTTTTTTTGAGAGTTGATTTGATTTTTTCAAATTTGGTTTTGTATTCTTCATGGGATACCAGGGATGTGTTTTTTTTTATCAGGATCTGAGGGCTCAGCACTATCCCAAATCCTGGAATTTGCAATTCCTTCATCAGGAATTCTCGAAAATCGCTGTAGATATGCTAATTGAGACCGAATTATCGCGAGATTCAATCACAATTTTTAATTATGATGAGCATAGTTAAATTCGTCTTTTCATTACGAATCCAACCATATAAAAAAATCATTTTTGATGAAAATGCAGTTGTACGGTTTCTTCATCAGGACGGCAGTACTAGTAATTGACAATAATTACTTGTTGAGTTCATAATTGTGTTTAGGGTTAAATAATATAAGTTTTGCTCTTTATACTAAACAATCATCTTAGTTTGAAACGCACTTTTCAGTTTAGAAAAACCAATGTTTATTTTAAGAAAAAATTACCTTATACTGATGTATAGTCACATATTTTTCGTAATACAGACTGGATCCAGACAAGCTGGCACATTAAATAGTAACTAAGTGAATAAGGAAATGAGTGCAAATTGTCGTCAATGATTTTTAAAAAGCAGTGAGTTCTTACAAAATGATTTCAGCGATCATTAACACTAATTTATGATATTATAATTATTTTGTAAAATTGCATAGATTTTATCATACATACATACATTGATTAGCAGTTCGAACTCAAAAGTTCATTGCCGCACTACCCGATTCGGGTAGTGTTTCTAGGTGGATATTTACTACCAATGTGGGCCCACCACACCCACACCCATGATAGATTTTATCATACAAAATTTAATTCATTAACGCCAGTGTCTACTCATACCACAAAATTCTGCCTATTCGTATGAGAGAATTTAAATTTGAGAAGAAAATGTAGAAAAACTTTTCATAAACAAAATTTTTAAATTATAACAACTTGGCGGGTTTAAATGTATTAAAGAGTCAATCGTTTATGTAAACAAAAATTATGGAGTAGGTTTTTAACTTGGCCAACTTTAATTTAGAACCTGAAGAAGCGAAACTTGGACTTGAGACTAAAGTGACAAGATTATGTTCACAGAATTGAAATAGTAATGAATCAAAATGGAAGGTATAAATTTCAAAATAAATTATAATCTATAATTAAATTTCCTTGGAAACTTTTTCAGCAATTAACTTCTTTTTATAGAGACAACTTTCATGTCGTGCAACATCTTCCACGAAGTTTTCTCGATGCTTTGAATTCCCGGCACATTGTTCGCTTCCTTATATATATTCCAGCGTCGTAACTCATCTTGGTTTAACTACTACCGAGAGTTGTCTCACGCGAGAGACAAGTCCAAACGTCACGTACGAACTATATGGGGTAAATGTCACAATGAGTCCGGGAGTAAATTTTTTTAATTAAATGATTCATTTGGGTATTATGCATGCTGTAAATTCTTTGGATCAGGTTTGTGCGAGAATACGGACAAATTTGTGGAAACAGGTTTAGTAAATCAGGTTTGTGTTTTTGACTCTTTCCAGTACATCCTAGACCGAAGGAAATAGTACCAAAAACAAAGCAGATAAAAAAAAACGATTTTTTGCACAAAAGCACTCATTTTTAAATTTTTTCTCAAAATTAGGAAACCTATCAATTTTAGGTAAACATATTCCGCAAATTATTATTCAAGGTAAACTTCATTTAAGTTATTAAAAAAAAACAATGTTCTAGCCCTAATAGTAGACAAATGAGCCACAATTAAATCATTCTGATGAGTTTTATAAATTAAAATTATCAAAAACTAAAGAAAATTTTCACATACGACAATGTTGTTGTTAGAAAAAAATTTATTTATGGTTTCAATCTTTTTCCGTATGTCTTCTGACAAAATACATCATTTTTGTTATACAAGAAAATATATGAAATAGTGTTATGGTTTCTAAATATTCAATTATTTATTTATTTTTCTAATGTTTTGAATTAATTCTGACACAAAACTTTCTTCATCTTGCAAAACAACTATTAAAATACTGGTACTGAATAATGAAACATGTACAATTGAGGCTCCGGATTCAATTACCCCGCACAAAATCTTACGCTTGAGAGTGCACTCAGAAAACGATTTGGTTGAATAAACAAAATTTTTGTTGGTTCTTACATAGAATATGGTTATGATATGGATAACAAAATAATTCGTTGACTCAACCATATTTTTGGGTTATTTTAACCAAATCTTTTGGGAGATGGAGTATTTGGTTGATTAAAAAAAAAAGTTTTATTGGGTCAACCAAATATTTTGTTGAATGTACATGAAAATTTCTTTGATTGAACCAAATTTTCTTGTATATTCAAGAAAAAGTTTTTTTGGTCCCTATTGAAAATTTGGTTGTTCAGGTGCCCCCCCCCCACCACCACACTCTCAAGCGAAAAATTGTATACGGGCTTATTGAATCCGGAGTCTCAATTTCTGTTTCCCAAAATTGAAAATTCGATCTTTCTGACTAATCGATCTTGAATAATCGATTCTTCAATGAAATCTGCAAACTTAATATTTATTTTTAATCGAAAAGAACAAATAATATTGTATAATATGGATTAAAAAAATTGTTAACCCCGTGAAATCTTTTGAAATTTTATGAAATCCTTCAAAATCTTGTACAATTCTTTCAAATTTTTTAAAAATCTCTGAAAATTCTTTGAAATCTGAAGAAATCCCAGAAAATCTCTGAAATCTGGAAATCCTTTAGAGTCTGTTAAAATTCCCTAACGTTTCTTTAATTTCTTTGAAATCTCCAACAATTTCGTGTCATCTCTTGAAAACTTGCGAAATCCGTTTAAATGTTTCACAATTTGTAAAAATTCTCGAAATCCGTGGAAATCATTTAGAATCTATCAAAATGCATTTAAATACCTTGCAATCTGTTAGATTTCTCAGAAATACCTTTAAATCCTTCAAAATCTCTAGAAATTCTTTGAAATCTCCGAAAATGTAGCAGAATTAGAGATTCCAGAAATATCCAAAAAAATCAAAAGGAATTATTTAGAATCTTTTGTAGTTCTTGGGATATCCTTTCAATCCTTAAAATTCCCTTGATATACTTCAAAATTCCTTTAAATCCCGTCAAATCCTCTGAAATCTTTAGGAATACCTTCAAATCCTTTAAAATTCAATAAAATCTCTTAAAATCCTTAAAAATTCCGTCAAATATTCTGAAATATTTATAAATTTTGGGAAATCTTTGGAAATTCCATGAAAACCGTTGAAATCCTTTAAAATCTCTAAACAGTCATTGAAATCCCATAAAACTCTCTGAAATCTTTCAAAATCCTCGTAACACCTTCCAATCCTATAATTATTCGAAAATCTGTCAAAATCCAATGAAATCCATTAAAATATGGTAAAATTGTAGAAACTCCTTTGAAATCTTTAGGAATCCCTTGAAATTTAAGAAAATCCAATAATATCTCTAAAAGCCCTCGAAATCGCATACATTATTCTGAAATCTTTAAAATTTTCGGGAAACCTTTGTAAGTACTTGGGAATCTTTTGAAATCTCTCCAAATCCTTTAAAATCCTTGAAATCCACTAAAATCTCTAAAATTTTCTCGAAATTTCGAAAAATTCTTTAAAATATTTAAAAATCTCAATATTGCCATTAAAATCGTTAAAAATTTGTTAAAATCCACTAACACTTTTTTAAATTCCGTAAAATGTTTTAAAGTCTTTAAATTTTGCCTAAAATTCAGAAAAAACCCAATCGTCTATCAGAATCAGAACAAAATGAATCGATTTATTCTATTAATTGGATTTACAAGAATTGATTCATAAGCAATCGAATAAAGATCGCCCATCCCTGATTCTGTACTGGACATCAACTTAAAACTGTAAAATGGTTGACGCGATAGCAGGAGAATTGAAAAATTAATTGTTTTGAATTCGTGAGGAATCCAAATACATACACAAAGATACTGATAATTATATTTGTTCACTGAACTTTCTTTGAGTGAAAAAGATAAAAAATGTATAATTAAACAAGAATAAAAAACTAAATTTATTGTAAATGTTCGCAGTTAAAGTAGCACTCTCTTATTGTTTCTAATAAACTAACTCTTTAATAGTATGAGTAAAAATTCCAAAAGCCAAACTTATCACCAGATCATCAGATGAAAATGACAATCAGAGAATAATGTCACTTTATATGGTTCATTGTGAACCATAGTGGAATGTGCGTCGGAAGATAGTTTATACATACATATATAGCGTCACAGCTTCATCCCAAGGCATCCATTGGTTGGTGTGCTCCGCCGTCTAATTAAGAATACGACTAATTATTAATTACGTCGACGCGAGAGCACGAATTAATCGCTCTGAAGGCTGCAGGGGGGCTACTCTGCAGCCAAGACAAGTTAAGCCTGGCATAAGTATTGCACTCAATGTGCTCCAGCACGTAGTAGGACACTCTTCCCTA
The DNA here is from genome assembly GCA_932195095.1 of Andricus curvator. Classification (NCBI taxonomy): domain Eukaryota; kingdom Metazoa; phylum Arthropoda; class Insecta; order Hymenoptera; family Cynipidae; genus Andricus; species Andricus curvator. Next base: position 4,834 of record CAKNYM010013121.1, on the reverse strand, counting down.
TAAGGTGTCATTGGTATGCACCTTACATGCCCTAAGTACTTAGAGTACTCCTGTTAGAATGATTTATTGCTTTTCCTAGTCGAGTAAGCAATTCTACTTCTCTTCTTATTACAAATTCCCTTCGTATCGAGCAAGTAAATATTAATTACCTACATGCTCAGTAGTTTTGTAGATTGTAAAGTTCTATCATTTTTACGCTGTACAACAACAAAAAACTATACCTAATCTTGCATCTTGGCTTGGCTGTCATTATTTGCGAAGCGGTAAAGAAACTTGCAGATAAAAAGAAATAGCGGGAACTGATCAATCACTAAATTCCTAGCACATCAAGTGAAGACATGGAAAAGGACCATACGAGGCTGGCACTTTGTTTCATTTAAAATAACGTATACGAGGTGCCAACTTCAAATAGTCCTTATCCGGTTGTCATTTTTTTGTCTTCTAATACAATTAATCAGCCCGAAGAATGAATAACCAAATTAATTATTCCACTTAATTCACTCAATGGTATCAATTGATGGATTTAGTCAAACAATCTGCGAAATCTGAATATTTAACAATTTAAATCAGTCCAGTCAATCAGTTAATTTGTTCTTAATTATGTATCCGATTCAGTCCAAATAATTCGATTGAGTCAAACAAATTTGTTGGGTTCGGATTTACCAGTTGCAGACCGAATAAGAAAATTTTTGCTTTAGGGGTTTCAATGATTGATTTGAGTATATTGATTACATTAATGGAATACACGAGTTCAATAAATCCCAATAAGTTGAATGACTAATTCAATACAATCAATCTGTCTAGCTATTAGAATGATATCCAAATTATTCAATTCATTCAATCCAACAAAATCATTAATCAGTCTTGCGCAGGTTTTGACAGTGACCACGGAGACGAAATTCATGTCTGAGTATTTTGTAAGACATGATTTTTGTCAGTTTTATATAAAAAATGGACAATAAAACTAAGTTCTTGTAACTGTACTATTGCTTTGTTTAGTCTTTTTTAAGTAAATTGGTTCATTATACATTTTATTTTTTATTTAACAAAGTGTCCCGTTTCTTCCCGTGTGAGGGGCAAAACGGGACGAAAAACTTTTTTTCAAAATCAATTTAAAAAAAGTAAAACATGGCATTTTTTTAATGCGAAAAAAAATGTCAGTACATTATTATTTGTTTAAGGCACCTATAGGGTTAAATGTGGAAAAAAGTATTTTAGTATGAGAAAAAAAATCCTAAAGCAAAATCGTCCCGTTTTGCCCCATGTTCCCCCCCTACTTGTATTTTCACAAGTCACTTAATTTTTATTTGTTTTACACATAAATTCATGAAGAACAAATGACAAACAAGTGACTTCTAAATACGCAAGTAGGCTGTTATTGTATCCAGCTTCTCAATTGAATCATTGAAGCAATCCATTAAATATATCAAATGTATCCAAAATTGGTATTGAAACAAACGTATTTGCATGGTCTTGTTTTTATATTCAAAAAAGTGCGCATCCCGTACAAAAACAATTTTGTTATTGAACATTTTATTGCAACTTGTATCGTTTTTTCATATATTTAATTTGTTTATTTTTAATGTTATTTTTTACGATTTGAACCAAAAATACGCATCCTAGCGTAAAGTGGTTCTAAGAAAAATTTGATAACAAAAGTTTTTAGCAAATTTGTAGATCATTTTTGGTTCAAGAACTTTTGTCTATTAATTTTTTTTCGTCTCTTGTGTGTTTTTTCCGGAAAATTGAAGTTTTTTATTTTTAATGCTATTTTTACGATTAAAACAAAAACTACGCTTCTTTAAACAAATTATTTATGACAAATTTTCATATTTCCTTTTTGTGTGAGCAACTTTGGTCTATTCATTTTTTTCATAGCTTGTGTCGTTTGTCCAAAAATTTAATTCCTTTAATTTTTTTAATTTTATTTTCTAAGATTAAAACAAAAACTATGCATCCTATCAAAAAGTGATTGCTAAGAAATTTGTAGACCTTTTTTGAATGCACAATTTTTGTCTATTTGCACCTTGCGTCGTTTATACAAAGATTTAATTTTTCTATTTTCAATGCTATTTTTTACAAGTAAAAATTATGCAAGCATGTGTTCCCCAAGAATGCTACATTGAACATGTGAAAACATTAGGACAAGATTCTTTCTGTTAGTCAGGTGGGAGAAAAACAAAATCTTTCTTACACAGTTTTCCATTTCATAAACTTTAAAACTGCCCATTTTTTCTACAAAATTACAAAAATATAGTAAGGACTTTTTCGTGATCGTCTTAAACTCGAAATCCCTCATTTAAATTTTGCGAAATTTTGTTATTGAGGCTTAATAACAGAATTTCGAAAAATTGATTCTTATCCAGTTGTCTTTCTCATGTCTTTATGTATATCGTATAGTAGAATAGATGTCCATTGAGCGCTGTAAAAACTAAAGATCTCTTTTTTTATGGTATCATTTTTTCGTGCCCTGTTTTTGAATATAATAACTTCATGCTATAATTTTCAATGCAAAAAAAATGAATTTGTGCTCTCACCAGTGGTATCATTGGGTATTATTTTATTACCACTCGAGACTGTTTTTTCTAATTCTTATTGTAATGCCTGAAGCCCTGAAATAATACATTGCTTTTACAGTGAGGTGGTCCTTATTGAGTAGAATTAAATTTTTTGATAACGATTGCGCACCTGGTTGATTATTTGGTAAGGTAACACGAGAGGAAAGTGATATCTAATTTTCAGCTAATTTTCAGTAATATTCATTGGTACCTGTATCGATTTAAAGTTTTCCATACATAGGAAAAATGTTGAAAAAAATTGAATCAAAACGAGACGACTTTTTAAATGTATTAGAACCTGAATGCACACTGAGGGACTCCTAGCTTTTAGCACGCTGAAAAATTTCCCGGCAAAGCTAATAATTTTTGATAATATTCAAAATGATGGCCGTTTCAATTTTTCAAAATGAAGATCATCCTAATGTTCATAATTCGTCATCAGAACTGAAGATATTTATGAGTTTCATTTCAATTGTTTTTTATGTTGCTTATTTTCACTGCACTTTATAATTTAATGTGATGGTATGTGATTTTTATGGATGCTACTGGGCGATGCCCATATTGATTTCAAAGCATTCGGCAAGGAGGAAAAAACTCCTATGAATGCGGTCCAGCGCAGGTGGATTACTCCAAGTTACAAGTGGATTAATCAAAATTACAAGTGGATTACCTGATATTACTAAATGAATTACCTGGGATCACAAATGGATTACCTGGGTTTACAAAAGGGGTCGTCCATATATTACGTAACGCATTTTTGGACAATTTTTGTACGCTCCCTCCCCCTTTTTAACGCTGTTGTAATAATTAGGCCATGACCCCCCTCCATTGTTACGTAACTTCTATTAATCTGATTTTTTCACTATAAATAAAACATTTTTACTCTTCTAAGAAAAATGACTCGACGCAAGTTGTGGCGTCCTATCAGAATAGCCTCTCTGGTTTCTTCTCTAATTTCTTGGATATCACTTTTGGTCACCGCAGACTCGCAGAGGAAGCACAACAATAATAATTACATTTTTTGCATTTGGTTTATTGCCCACTTATTTCAAAATTTGAAAAAAATGTCTTCTTAATACTCTTTTCTAGTATCGTTTAGAGAAACAGATTTTTAGTTTTCTAAATTAAAAAAAATGTACATCTTATAATAATGCTAATTTTGCTTCTTTGGACTATTTTATATGAAATATTTCACCAAATTTGTTCGCGATCGAATAAATAGTCATTTTTTTTCTATTCGAAAAGAATCCATCGAAAAAAGTTAACATTTCAAAATTAAAAAGAAAAATTTAATTTTTTAAACTTTAACAAATGTTTTTAATTTTCCAAACTTGAGAAACTTTCAAACCCTTCAATGTGGCCAAGAGGAATATCTTTTTTTTTCAATCAGCAGTTATCCTGATAGAATACCACAAAATTTCCACATGCCCCATAAGCTGATTAAAAAAAAAAATGTTTTCACTTCGCCCCACCCTTTTATATTATTTTACTATTTTTTTAATAAAAGTAGACTTAAAAAAATATAACGTTACTTTTCTGGAAAGTTTCCCCCTCCCCCATTTTAACAGAACCATAACAGCTCCTCCTGATTCCTCCCACCCCTTAAAAGCGTTACGTAATATATGGACAACCACAAAGGATTTTATGTTTTTCATATTGCCAGGTGAATTAATTACCTGGGATTATAAATTGATTGTCGGAGATTACATTTAGATTTCAAGTGGATTACGCCAGATTGCAATTGGATTACCTGAGATAACACATGAATTACCTGGGTTTACAAATGGATTACCTAGGGTTATAAAGGGGTTACATGGGATTGCAAAGAGATTGCCTGGGATTATAAGTGGATTACTCCATATTACGAGAAGTTTATCTGGAACTACAAGTGGATTTTCCAATCCAGGGCAAATCACTAGCAATCCAGCAGGCGGATGATTCTATATTGCAAGTAGATAACCTGGGACTCTAACTAGATTGCCTGCGATTACATGTAGACTTCAAGTAGATTACACCAGACTGCAATTGGATTACCTGAGATTACAAATAAATTACCTAAGATTACAAATGTATTACCTGGGCTTACAAAGGGATTGCCCGGGATTAAAAATAGATTGCCAGCGATTACAAGTGGATTTATATCGACGCCTCCATTCAATATGAGTCTATGTGCTGACAGCGCTCTGTATGAGACTATTCCCTATGCTTATACACAGCGCATAGTCTCATACACGGCGCTGTCAGCACATAGACTCATATTGAATGGAGGCGTCGAT
>CAKNYM010013120.1:0-40966 GCA_932195095.1 Andricus curvator | reverse complement strand
TATATATATATATATATTGGGTATATATTTGGTACCCATTTCATATTTTTGGGTTGTAAATTCAACTTTTTTTTAATTTGTCTTTATGACTTGAAAACTCAACATTTTGGATAAGATTTCTTTCCTTTATTGATTGAAAAATCTGTATTGATAGAAAATTAAATTCCTTTGTTGGAAATTCGTATTTTTTGGTTCAATTTAACAGTTTTTCATTAAAAATTAAAATAGTTTTTGGTGGAAATATCAACTATTACACTTTTCATTGAGAAGTTTTTTTATCAAAGACTTATCAGTCTGTTTGAAAATTTACATATTTTGTTGAAAATTCCTTTTTTGTTGGTTGAAAATTAATTAGTTTAACTAAAAATGTAATAATAAAAGTTTACATTAATAAATTTTAATTTTTTTTTGGTTATATTATGCACACAAATGTGAAATTCTTTGTCACTGTCCTTCAACTGAAAGTCAACTTTTAATTATTGTGTGAATTTCGCAAAATGCCTTCCTTCGAGTTTTTCAAATTACCCATTCGGCTTTGAGGAAAAGTGACAACAATGCTTTTGAGATTTGCGTGACACACCTATTTTTTAGAGAAAGATTTATAATTAGGTAAACGAACTTGCAAAAAAATGCTCGTTGCAATCACCTGAGCGAGATTCGACTAGAGTTTTCACCTTTATTTTATTATTATAACTCCACTGAGCTTAATATGTACTTCTCAGGTTTAACATAATATTTATAATTTTTTTTGCAGTGAGTTAAATAGTTTTGAAAAACCGCACATCATTGTGAAAGCTCCTTTTTTGATAACTTGAAAATTGTGGCTTGTAGGGGAGCTGAGATTTATGTAAAATATATTGTTTATAAGGCTGTGACTAAATAATGGCTCGCAATACGAGAAAATATCAAGAGAATAACAAGTTTTATTTTGTGTCTGATATTAAGAAAAAATTTTCAAAAAATAGTGATTTGTGTTACAAGCACCCTGAGTGGAATTTTTTCGGCCGAGTACTGTAATTTACACGAGGCGAAGTACCACTTAGAGGCCGAGTGTCACGTACTATTTTTTATCACACCAGTCAATCGTAAGTGCAAATAGGTTGCATAGAGTCGATACTAAAATACCCCAAATACCCTAAATATTCTAAGTAACAATTTTACGGCCTATATGCTAAAAAGTGCTTTTTAGGTATCGTTTGCAGTACCTAAAATCGCACTTATGATGGCGGTGTGATGAAAAATCTATTTTCTCATTCAGATACAAGGGGAATAAGTATCAACTTGATTGCTTAAGGAAGTATATTTTAGTTTTAAAGCTTTTTTGGTCTCTAAATCAAAATTGTTAAAATTCAACTAATTAATAGTGAAATGTTACAAATTAGCGAAAAGTGAGCCACAAAAAATGAGTGGAAAATTATTAATTCGAGTAGTCGAGATATTTCCTAGTTCAGTAGTAAAAAACTAATTGCTTTTAAAAAAAATGATTTAGGACTGTATATAATAATTAAAAACCCAGTGGGCACGGAATTCAAAAACGTAATTGGAACGTCCTAAAAACGTTTCTTGGACGTATAAATCAAAAGACGTTATTTGAACGTTTAAAAAACTGTCCTATGTCAGACCAAATAATGTTCTGAAAACGTTTCATGTTCCAAATACGTCCTTAAAACGTCTCTGGAACATTGTATGTTTAAGGAACGTTATTTGGACTGACTTAGGACGTTTTTGAGCCGTTCTAATAACATTCTTTAACGTGTATGCCCACTGGGAAAATGTTATAAAAACAGAAAACGTGGAAAATAGTAAAGTTTGATAAAATAACGCGATGGTGTAACATGCTTAACTCTATTCAAATTCAAACAATAAGGTCATATTATGAAATTCTATACGTCACGTAGCCTGTATCCAATTTAAAAACCTATCCTTCTGATTCTTTGAACAAAGTTGAGAAAAAAAAGAATGTTCTACAATCTTAAAATTATAATGGACCAATTATTATTATTATCGATGAGCAATTCGAACTCGAAAGTTCATTGCCTCATCTACCCGAAACCGCCACGCATCTCTATCCTGTGCATCCTCCATCCAGTTTAAGTAATCATGTCCTAGTTCTTTTAGATCATCCCTTACATTTTTCTCCCATCTGTTTCTCGGTCTGCCTAGAGGTCTCTTACAAGTCGGTTTCCCTCTTAAAACTTGCGCCACTGTTCTTTCATTGCCCATTCTTGCTACATGCCCCGCCCATCTTAATTTACGTGCTTTCATAACTCTATTAATATTTGCTGACCCGTAGAGAGCATGCAGCTCATCATTATGCAATTTTCTCCATTCACCAGTCTCTTTGTCCCTCTTTGGACCATAGATTTTTTTAAGTACTTTATTTTCAAAAACTCTTAACCTATTCTCCGCTCCCTTCGTCAGCGCCCACGTTTCACACCCGTACATGACGACCGGCATTATTATCGTTTTGTAAATTCTTACTTTGATGTTTCTAGATAGCAATCGCGATTTTAGTAGTGTGTTTGCTGCATAATAGCACCCATTGCCAGCGTGCAGCCGCGCGTTGATTTCCGTTTTAATGTTATTTTCGCTAGTTATAATAGACCCGAGGTATTTAAACTCGTTAACACTTTCGAATTTCATATTTCCGGCCATTAGATCCCCGCCCACATTACTTTGTTCGGATCTGGCGACGGTCATATATTTTGTCTTCGATTCGCTAACTTCCAAACCAATATCTTTGGCTTTTGTGATCAAGATTTCTGCATTTTTAGCTACGATTTATTTATCATCCCCTAGTAAGTCGAGATCATCCACATACCCAAGAATTTGTATTATCCCATTGAGGGTAGCACCGGTCGGATTCGTTTGTACTTGTCTGACCACGTATTCTAAAACTAAGTTGAAAAGGGCGCACGAAAGTGCATCGCCCTGTTTCAGACCATCCCGGATCGAAAACTCTTCAGATAAACTTCCGTTTACACGTATTCTACCCCTACTGCCGCTTAAGCAAATTTCGATAAGTGTAACTAATTTTCTTGGTACACCCAAGAACTCTAGGATCCAGTGCATTCGTGCGCGTATAATAGAGTCGTAAGCTTTTTTGAAATCGATAAATAGCTGATGTACTACTTCATGAAATTCCCATTTCTTTTCTAACAGTTGTCCAATTGTAAACATTTTATCGCTTGGAGATCGGTTTCGGCGGAATCCACACTGGTAATCCCCAATGATTTCCTCGGCAAAAGGAGTTAGTCTACTTAAGATTACATTGGACAGGATCTTATAGCACGAAGGCACAAGTGAAATTCTCCGGTAATTGATACAGTTCGTTTTAACGCCTTTTTTAAATATGGGAATAATAATAGAGGTATTCCATTCCTCCGGCATGCGTTCTGTTTTCCAAACTGCGCGTATCAATTTACAAATTTGCCTTGTGAGGCAAGGGCCTCCATTTTTTATCAGTTCTGACGGTAGGTCATCGATGACCGCGGCTTTGTTATTTTTCAATTTCTTTATGGCCATTTCTATTTCTATATCAGTAGAATCGTTAATTAATAGATCAGCAGTGTGGATTTCACCGAGATTACCTTCAACGGGGGCTTCGCGTACATTTAATAGCTTATCGAAAGAGTTTTTCCATAAATTCAGTCTCTGTCGCATCGGCTACTAGATTGCCATTTTCGTCCCTCATTACTTCCATTCTACTTTGGAAGCCTTTCCTTATAAAATTAATTCCCCTGTACATCTCACGCGGGTTATTTTGTTTATTATGCGTTTCTATTGCTAGTATTTTATTCTTTTCCCACTCCCTTTTCTTGGATCTATAAAGCCTATTTGTACTTTTACTAATCTCGAGATACTTCTTATGTGTTTGATCGAACTTATTTTGTAAACTAATTAGTTTGGCGTTCCGACGTTTTGCAAACCAAAGTTTGCACTCTTCGTCAAACCATGGTTTGCTTTTGGTTACTTTCTTCAAACCTACAGTAAGTTTCGCGGCTGTCTTTAACGCCTTTTTCATATTGCTCCACAGAGTTTCCGAGTCCTCCAAGTAATTATCGTTATCGTCTCTCTGTTCTTGGAGAACGTCGAAACTATTAGTAATCTCAACTTGATAATTTAATATTTCTGTTGGTGTTTTAAACTTATCTATATTGAAACGAACTGTTGGCTCTGTGCGGCTTATTTTCTTACTTAACGCTAGCCTAGATCTTAGTTTTACTATCACGAGAAAGTGGTCTGAATTTAAATCCGCTCCCCTGTAGATCTTATATCGAGAATGTTTGTATGACGTCTTCTGTCAATTAGAACGTGATCAATCTGATTGTGAGTGATACCATCTGGTGATGTCCAGGTGGCCTTATGTATATTTTTATGCTTGAAAAATGTGCTTTTGACAACGAGGTTCTTTGAAGCTGCAAAGTTTATTACTCTAGTCCCATTATCATTACTGACGTCATGCAAACTTTCCGACCATATTGTAGACCTATACATCGGTTCTTTTCCAATTTTCGCGTTGAAATCTCCTAATCCTATTTTTGCGTCATAAGTTGAGAACTTGTCAAAAACCTGTTCAATTGTTTCGTAAAAAAGATCCTTAGTGTCTTCGTCTTTGTACTCGGTGGGGCAGTGCACGTTGATTAACACCTGTTTGCTGAAATTACCCTTCAGTACGATGTATGATAACTGATCGTTAATGAATTGTATGTCGATAACCGCTTGCGAAATTCGTTTATTAATAAGAAAACCGGTCCCCAGTGTGTGCCCCTTAGCTCCCCCATAGTGAAAAGTATAGTTATCCTTAGAAATTGACGCACAATCGCCCGGCCAGCAGGTTTCTTGAAGTGCTATTAAGTCAGTATCGTATTTCTTTGCTATCCAAATGAGTTCGCTAAATCCTCCAGTATTTAGACTACGCGCGTTCAGAGTTCCCGCCCTTAGATATTTTACTCTAGTTTTTTGTTGTTGCAAGTTAGCCATAGTAATTTCGTGGAAATCCGCACGTTAGGATCCTATTCCGATCGTAGGTGAGTCCACCGTCCCAGAAGTGATAACCCCCACACCTCTCTGGGTATAAGTATGGGAGCTTTCCGACTTTGACAAGGACCGTGTCAACTTGTCGTCAGACACATTACAGTTTCATTCTCGTATCCTAAAATCCCCCTGCAAGGCAGCGCGCCTACTGGCATCAATACCCCTTTGGCCCTGTGCAGGCGAATCATTCCACACATCCCTTGCGGGCAGTGTCATCGCTGCGGTATCCAATGGGGCAGCAGGATTTTGACCTTACAAGATTTTTAGTTTTGTTCCGGGTAGAGTTTCTAGGTGGATACACGCTGCACCTCGGCTTGCCACAACCCACCCATTGCGTATGAACGCGAATGGGCGAGTCCCCCCAAGCAATGGCTGTCGTGTACCTATTTTCTACCAGTGCTGGGCTCACCACACTCACGACTAGTTCCTATCGGCTGTCCGCGACTGCTTATTCTTGTATTCGCAGTTAACCTTAGGGGCTGTTCAGCCTTACGGGCCGTTCCTCTATCCGCAACCTGAGGACGCGCTACGTAGTGGTGACAGGAACCCACCGAGCAGAATGGACCAATATGGGTTATGAAATAATCATGCATATTTAGGGTCCTCATGCGCTAATTTTCAACAGAGTTCTGTTTTCGATTTTAAAAACTTTTTTCGGATGTATATTTTTTTTATTTTTCATCGAAAATAGCAATTATTCAGCAAACTTTGTAAAAAGTATTTGCCTTGAATGAGCGTCACTTTGAATGGGTATAAACTTGAGGACCTAAACAGGCTATTTTAATTGTATATCTCTTTTTCCTCATTCAAAAGATACTTTGAGGTCTCTCTAAATAAAAATTGGTATAATTAAACTCATTGTTATTGAAATTTTACATATTTGACTAGAGAAAAGTGGGCCACTAAAGATTAGTAAAAAATTGCTAATTCGATAAGTCCAGATATATCGTAAGTTAATAGTTGAAAGCAACTAATTGCTTGGTACAAATGAATAAATGTACTTACGACTGTATATATATACCATTAAGCCATTTCCCTTTCGGCGAGCCTCAAGGGGTAAGCGTGACACTACCCGATTCGGGTAGTGTTTCTAGGTGGATAGTTTCTTGTAGTAAATAACTACAAGTGTGGGCTCGCCACACCCACCACCGCCAACAGCAACGCAGTAGTATCAGACGGTCACCCATCCAAGTACTAACCGCGCCCAACACTGCTTAACTTCAGTGATCTAACGGGAACTGGTGTTTCCAGCGTGGTATGGCCGTATAATAATTAAAAAACGGTTATAAAAATAGAAAACGTGAATAATTAAAAAGTTCAATAAAATGACGCGACGGTGTGACATTCCTGACTCTATTGACACAATAAGAAGGTCATATTGTAAAAATCTAAACGTGACGTAGCTTGTCCCCAATTTAAAAACCTTGCCTTGAAATAGTTTGAACAAAGTTAAGAAAAATGAGAATTTTTCACAATCTTCAAATGACAAGTAATCAATGCGAGCCAAATTAATTGAACACATTCAGGGCCCCCAAACAAAAGTTTCCATTTCCGGAGAAAGAAAATCCATTTTTTTTCAATTTTCAAAGGAAAATGTTGGATTTTCGAAAAATTGGTCTGATACTTCAGGGTTTGATCGAAAGTGCCAAATTTTGCAGGGATTGTAGAAGAGTGTCTACGGAATTAAACGATATCAATAAATTTCATTTTTTAATCCCCTTATCCCGCACAACACCCTAAATATGTCCCAAAAATCAAAGGCTACATTTTTACATATATTATTATTAATTTTCAGCATTTTCTGCTATCTTTTTTAATATAAATAAATACTAATGGCCAATTGGAGTACCCCTCATGGAATTTTGAACAATTTTTTATTGTTTAAATAAATGTAACTTATTTAAACAATTATATTTTTCCAAAAAATGTAAACAATAATCGTATTGGTCATTGTTTGGAGTAGTAAATTTTAAAAACCGATTATGTGATTATTTAAACAAATGATTATTGTTTATTTCCAAAATTTATAAATATCGAGCCAGATATATACATAATTTCGATACTTTTCTCTTCATCTCTAACAAATTTCTTTTTGTTCAAACAATTTGTATTTGTTCAAGCAGTCTCCTTTCGAAAACTTTAAAATATATTTAGATATATATATAATAGAACACATACCAGCTGTTGCATAACTATTACATTTCATTCAGAAAATGCGATTATTTTTTACATTTTTTGGAAAAATAATTATTTAAATAAGTAACATTCATTTAAACAATTGAAAATTGTTTAAAAGTCATAGGGTGTAAAATATGTTGTTTTTTTTGGCTCTTATTTGGGGCGATGTGAGGGGGGGTAAAGTTGAGTTAAAAATAAAAGTTATGGGTATGTTTTCATTTCGTAGACACTTCACTTCTCTTCTCTTCCCTGAAAAATTTGGCACTTTCGACCAACCCTGAAGAATCTGTCCAATTTTGCGAAAATCCAAAATTTTTGCCATGTTAAATATATGGGATTTTCAAGTGCCCGGTGGCACGTGTTAATATTGGAATATAAAGAAAATCATATTTTCTTTTTCCAAAAATGGAAACTTTTGGGGGTGGCTTGACCTCTAGAGTGAAAAAAATGTTGCAAAGCATTTTCGGACAACCCTAGTCGTCATGCGCTGCTGTTCAACAGAGTTTTGTTTTCGATTTTTAAAATCTGTTTCGGTTGTACGTTTTTCTAATTTTCCATAGGAAATCGCAATCAATTAGCAAACTTTGTAAAAATAATTTGCCTTGAATAAGGATGAACTGGATGGAGTGTCTAAAGGAGTTTCTTTTTTATTTTATAGCTTTTTTTCTCACGCAAAAGATACTTTTGTTGCCTCTCTGAATCAAAATTATTAAAACTTAACTAATTCAGTGTAAAATGTTACAAATTTGGTTAGCGAAAAGTTACACTAGAGATTAGTAAAAAATTACTATTTCGTTTCGTTGAGCTATTTTCTAATTCAATAGTGTATAAAACAAAAAGAATAAAACAATAAATACAACGAATTATATAGTTCAAATATAAAAAATTATTTAAGACTGTATATAATAATTTTAAAAAAAGTTATTGAAATGGAAAACGTGAAAAATATATAAAAGTTTAATAAAAAGACGCGATGGTGTGACATTCTTGACTCAATTGACACAATAAGAAGGCCATATTGAGAAATTGTTAACGCAACCTATTTTAGTCTGTTTCCATTTTCCAATTATTGGCTTCTGATTCTTTACACAAAGTTACGAAAATTAAGAATTTTTTCTCATTACAATGAATTAATGGGCTATAAATTAATTATGCATTTTCAGGGTGTTAATAAACAATGGTTAGTCGCACGAGAAAATGTCACGATTAACTAATTATTATTATAAATCTAAAAAATATATTTTCATAATCAGTTATGTTCTTGGAGGGTTTTTATTTATAACAATTGTTATAAAAATGATGCAAAAGAGTTTGAAAAGAATAAACAATGTTAGTAATGATAGGTATAGGTTTGCAATAGTTCTAGGGGAAATTATGACACTGTTTGGCCTGGATGATTTTTTATTAACAAATGAAATGTCTAGACAGTTTCTTCTTAAAAATAGCAGTTTTTTAACAAAATTCACGGAGAGATTTTTCATTAAAAAGATAAATATCTCTATCAATAATTGATGCATCATAATTTCCTGAAAAATAGCACTGGAGTTTCATCTATTCAATTTATTCGGAAATTTCTAGACGAATCGATTGAATATTTGAGGCTGGAGATCGATTGAACTGATAAAAATAAATGTTTTTTTTTACTTGACTACAATTCACTGCCGCAAATTTTGATATAGATAATAGGAATATCGAGATTAATAAAATCTAAATTTATTCTCTCTTAATCTAATTTCTTGAGGAAAAACTACTATTAATATTCATTTTACAAGGTTACAAATTTTTTACGTGCGGTCTATACATTCCTTCAAGATGACGCGTTTTTTATCATTAATTACAGAAAATGACCTTTTTAGATTATGTTTCTATGCCGCAAGGTCAAATTTATATAGTCTTCACTCATGAAGGTGACTACTATGAACTTGGCCTTGCGGTATATCTTAAATACTTATCTTCATTCTGATAAGATCGGTTTTTAACGAGCTCTAAAAATAAAATTTTTCTTCACATAAAAATAAACTATATTTGGTTTAAATTTTGCGTTCAAAAATGCATTGAAAATATTTTTGAGATATGATATTTAGTCTATGATAGGTTTGTATTTGCATCTTTTAGAAATCGTTAATTTTTTATCCCACAAATAAGACACGTATATGTAAATCTAAGTCTATGGTATTTTTTGCATCACTTTCACCTGAAAAAGCGGAACATGTATTAGGGTCATCAAAAAAAATTATTTTCGAATCTAATCACGCACAGTAGCCTCAGTTGTACCTTTTTAGTCAAAAAAATTGTTCAACCAAAAAATCAAAATCGGATATGATTTAGAGGTACCCTATTTGAGTTTTGTATTTTTTATTCATTTTTTATTGTTTGATGTTCTAAATGATATTTATACAAAAGTTTAATCAAAATCGATCGATTTTTTTGGCTATAAGTGCGACCGCATGTTAAAAATCATTAAAAAACAAATTGAAAACTTTCGTTGAATTCAATGTATCTCAAATTCCTTGAGATTATTTTTAGATATGTAAAGTTAGATTGACAAAAAGACTTTTACCAAATTTTCTATTCTACGTCATAGTTATTGAAGAAACTGCGCTATATAAAAAAGTATGCCATCATATGCTTAGAGTTCAAACAAAGGTTTCAGAAAAAGAGATTTTTTTGATCAAACGTTATCTGTGCCAAGGCTTCACTTGGTAAAAGCACATCAACTTTACCTTCATCTGCTTTAAAAAAGCATGTTCTTTATATCGCTTCAAAAACTATGAAATTTTTTTTTCATAGAAATAAAAAAATGTTATGTTTCTTTTATTCAAACTGAAAAAATCTTTAATTTGGCCCATAATCAGAAATTTTGAATGTTCAATTAACTAAATTAAAAAAAAATATTTTTTGAACATTTTCACTACTACTATTTACAGTTCAAGATCTAATCAAACATATTATTAATACTAAAAAAATACAGACACAATGCAAGTACAGGACATAAATGCTACTAAACTTACAGGATTTTCAGTTAAAATAGAGATAACACAGCTTTTTCTGTAAAGATTACCGAGTTTTCTGCAGAATTTACAGAATGTTCAGTAGTTTTCTAAATTCACAGATATTTTCTGTAACCTTTAATGAACTTTTGACTGAAGTTGACATTTAAAAAATTTAAACTCTGATGAAAAAGTCTGTACATTTTACAGAAAGTATTCCTATGTGTATGCGTATGTGTCCCTAGTTTAACTGAAAATCCTGTAACTTTGGCACATTCAATTTCTTCATGTAGCGTTCATCGTCCTTTGTCTGTCGAATTTTTTAAATTAAGTTCTTCCTTTGAAAAGTAGATATCATTTATAGGGAGAAAATTTGGTATTGAATCTAGAAATAATCGGTACGAATACGGATGACATAATAATTTCATGATCCAAGAAGATTAGTTTTGTATCAAGAAAATGTACTTAAATAAATAAAATCAAGTTTCTTCAATCTAGTACAATTCATAGAGGAATATTTTGTAAACTATATATTATGATTGCAGTTTTTTTCTACCAAAAACTGTACTTATACCAAAACTTTGCATTATTGTAAAAATATTATTTTAAAAATAATAAAACAACATAACAGAGTAGAGCGAAGCGAAAATATTATTTTTTCAAGAAATATTTTTTTGGGTATGTAGAAAAGTTGTGGTATCCTATCAGGATAACTCTTTATTTAAAACAATTTTGTTTAGATATCACTCGTAGCAACCCTGAAGGTTTAAAAGTTTTTAGAGTTTAGACAATTAAAAACTTTTCGCAAAGTTTGAATAATTGAAAACGTTATTTAATTTTTCAATATTCAAATTTTTCTATAGGTTCTGTACGAAATAAGAAAACACAGCACTATTTTTTCTGACGCGAATACATTTTTTAACTCAGTCATTGCATAACATTCCAAAGATGTAAAATTAGTATGATTAAAAGTTGACAAGTTTTTTTTTAATTTAGAAACGTACAATAGGTTTCTCTGAACGAAACGAGAAAGCTTACGTAGAAGACAGTTTTTTAAAAATTTGAAATAGGTATCACATTAAAAAAATACAAAAAATGTAATTATTTTGGTTGATATTTCAAACAATTCTAACTGACCAAAAATTATTTTTCCTGAAATATAAGTTTATATTACTGTTTAGTATTGGATGCTGTACACAAAAAATTTACAATAATATTTGAACCCATAGAAAAAAAATTGAAATTTTTCAAAATTTTAAATTTTAACCTCTTTGTGGTGGGCAGAAGTGATATCCAAAAAATGGAAAAGAAACCACGGGGGTTATTCTGATAGGATACCGCAACTTAAATGGAGTTATTTTCTTGGTGGAGCTAAAACGTATGTAAATTAAAAAAAATCTTAAATAAAATATGGAAGACCCCTTAACTAAAGACATTAACCGATTTTAATTTTTGTTACTTCTTTCGTTTTTTAGGCCACAGCTTTCCTTTCTCGGCTCAAATTATTCGATTAGTTTCAGCATCTATACTGAATTTTTACACATATCTGGTTAAATTCAAAAAATCTTTAATGCAGAGTCAAACATAAGTGTGTTTACTTTAAATACAGTTTTTATTTATTTGAAATTAAAATTTGTTTCAATAAAAAAAACACTCGGATGAATGTCTTCCTCATATTTTAAAAATTATCTTACATTTAAAGTGGGTACGGAAATAGCGCAGTATTAATCTTATCAGTGTACAGTAAATAACCATAACAGTGCTATATTCATGATAGCACCTTGTTTTTCCTTAGATTTCATTTTATTGCATCTATCGTCAAGATTCCGAAAAATTCAATAATCGCCATGTTTTACGGGTAAACTTTCGCAAGCGTCAGTATAAATAACAGTGATTTTGTTCAAAATTTCTCAGTCACACTCACGAAATCTTTCCATAGAAAACATGAAGATTTTTACTGGAATTCTCTTTCTGACAACCACGGTTTTTCTGCTTCATTCAGTGGGTAAGTTTAATAAGGCCGTGACTACGGGCACTGAGCTTTCGGTACGATTAGCCAGTTCTTTTCGATAAATATAAACACTGACTAGTCGACTATAACTCGTATAACTATAACTATAACTATAAAATATTTATTTTTTATTCTTCAAATTTTCAAAAGTTTTCAGGCAAAAATTAAAAATTTCGAACATTTAAAAAGTATGAAAATACCACCTTGCAGAAAACTTATCCTGGTGAAAATGTATTTTCACAATAAAATACAAAAAAATTACAATCTGTAGAATACAAAGAAAAATGTAATTTTCTGTAAATATCTTTATCAAATTAAAATTATTTTTGTTCGAAAATACCAATTTTCGATATAAAACAACAGCGTAATCTAAAATCCTTCAAAACTTATGAATCTTCCTTAAAGTCTAATCGTATTTCAATTTACGACAAAAGACACAATACGAAATTGTCCAAGCTGGTAAATTTCATTATTTTAAACAAAAGTCATTGGATTTAAATTTAATGATTTGAAAAAATACCAATATCATGTGAAAGGCACTAGCATAACTTAAAGTTGTTGAAAAATTGTAAATATACTTTAAAATCTAATAATTTTTCATTATAAATCCTAATAATTCTCGTCTGAAAACACTGATATAACATAAACCAAATTTCAGAAATCTAAATGTTTTTCAAAATCTAATCTTTCTTGTTTAAAATAACCGACTTCCTGTGAGAAACCTTAATATAACTTAAACCTGTTCAAAAATTGTAAATCTTATTCAAACATTTCCAGCTTAAAACGCTAATATAACCTAGACTTTTTGAAAATTGTGAATCTTGATGATGATTTTGGTTTTAAAATGCTAATTTTTGGTGAAAACATAAAACACACTTCCACGAATTCCGTTTGAATGAACCAGAAATTCTGGTTAATTCAACCATAATTCTGGTTAGTCTAACCAGAAAAAATAGTAAGGGCATATTTAACCAGAATTCTGGTTGATTTAACCAGACATTTTTTTGAGTGCATGTATAATCCTGTACATCTTATAGACAATATCCGTAGGATATACAGAAAAATCACATGAATAAACAAAAGTTTTTTACGGAGTAATACCTTATGGTCTTAATAGCCACCGGAAAATCAAATTGCCCTGATTGACATTATGTTAGACAGGTATTTTCCCAATGTATATGCTAAAACGTCACAAATCTTAATTTTTTTTACAGAATCAAGGCCAACTTACAATCAAGAAAATATCATTATACCTCCAATTATTAAGCATTCAAATCGACGTCCACCTCGGCCACGTCAGCAATCAAGTGTATATCAGCAATCAAGTGGAATATATGCTCCTATTCCAAATCGTCCTTTCCAGCTTAAGCGATACCAGGAATTGCTTCAGGAGGGCATCACGGGAACTAACCAGGAATTACATCAGTCAGCCGGAACTTCGACTATGACTTCGTATATGTATCCGAATTTGAATACGAATGTGCCTTTGAATAGACCTGCTACTCCGAAAAGGTTTCCAAAAAATATGCAACAATGAAAAATATATATAATATTCCTGAATGAAAACTTTAAATTAACTGCTTACTCTTGCCTAATTTTATTTTAATCCTTTCTTTTTAAATTTAAATAAATCAGTATGGTACTGTTTAAAATAAAAGCAAATACACCTTTTCCATTCAATTCGTAAGTTATTCGTGCGCCTACGCGGCCGCCATGATGCTTTCCACGAGTTCAGAAAAGTTGGTCCTTTTGGGTCGTCCAAGGTACAAATGTGAGCAAATGCGTATAATTTGAAAATAACTTTGTTATGAGATAATTTCATATCTAGTGAAATTTTAATAAAGGATAATCTAGAAGAACTCAAAAGAGAGCAATTAACGATATTCGTACACTTCAGAGATCATATATCTATTATTATTATTATACCATTAAGGCCATGTTATACATTAGTCACGTGACCCAGCCAGTCCTGAAATAGATATTTTTTGTCCCATATTTAAAAATAAAAGTTAAAATAGAGCGGAAAAAATTTGGGAAAATATTAATAAATATAAAAGGACAGTGTGTGGTAAAGCATAGAGTTGGGGAAGAAAAAAAGTTATTGTTGGAATAACAAATATCGACCGGCAATCAAGCGATCTGCATTATCAACAGTGCTGACACCATGGATATATCAAATATCAATTTCTTTATTTGCACCAAACCAGCAAATATTATCAAGTGTAATTTTTGCAACCGATGTTTGCATCATTTTCCTCAAGACATGTGAGCCAGAACCTCAAAAATGTTTCATTGAGAACATTGAAAATTGGTTACAGAGTTCTACAGCACGGTCGGTATTATTTATTCATTACATTTTTTTCTTCAACATTTCGAGCCAAATGTTGTATACAAACGCAGATTACAGTTTCCTGATGCTTTCCCCAAAGTTTCAACTCGATATCTCATTTTTTGTGGACATGAGTTGTTGCACAAAAAATGCCGATATTGCTCCGGTTTTAATTCCTTCAAAAAAATTTTTTTCTAAATTTCGAGCCAAATGTTGTATACAAACGTACATTATTGTTTCCTGAGGCTTTCCCCAAAATTTCAACTCGATATCTCATTCGGTGTGGACTCTTTAAGGACTTCCCAAAGTTTACTTCTATTCATCTTGTCAAATGCTTTTTCTTAAAGGTCAACAAATGCACAGAAAACTTTCTTTCCTACTCTTAAGCTTTTTTCTGTGATCTGTCTTAAACTAAATATCTGATCTGTACATGATCTTCCTGGCATAAATCCACTTTGGACTTCCCATATCTTTTCTTCTGTAATTTGCATTACCCTACGAATGAGTATTTTTGAGTATATTTTACTTACGGTACTTAGTAAGCTGATGCCTATAATTACTGCAGTTGCTTTTATCTCCCTTTTTTTGTATATTGGTACGATAATCGCTTTTCTCCAATCATCTGGGACTTCTCCCATCTCGATACATAAATTTATCAATTCGCACAACCTGTGAGGTATGTACTCGCCACCGTATTTAAGCATTTCAGCGCTAATACTGTCTACGGCAGCAGCCTTACCGTTTTTTAATTTCTTAATTATATCTCTAACCTCAGTGACACAGACTTGTTCAATTGGGTTTTCTAATGCATTATGTTCTATGTCGCAGTTCAGTTGCCCTATATCTTCACCTCCTAATAATTCTTTACAAGAGTCTTTTAAAGCGTCTACTATCCCGTCTATATCATATAGCATTTCACCTTTGCTGTTTCTCATGCTGACAAACTCTGTACTTTCACTTTCTTTTATCAGTTTAAATAATAGTTTCATAATTCCTTCAAGGCTGTTTTGTATTTTCCTCTCTTCTTCTGTTCTGATTTTTTCTTTACTGTCCTTGACTAGTCGTTTAACTTTCCTCTTTTTGTCTTTGTATTAATTTTGATGAGCAAAAACAAAACTATTCAGTGGGTAGGTAGAAGAGTATAAGGTTATGATTACCGTATGTTTATTCCGAAGTATTGACCGTCTTGCAGAATTTGACAACGAATGTGGAAAATTCAATATCTGAAGATGTCCGAAATTGATGTTTTATAAAAACTCCTTCTTTGCGTGAACAATCTGAATTGCTGCATTATTACGATAATTAAAAAAAAATTATTTATCCTGATTGTCTGAAGTTTGACACACCAATGGCTTCTCAATTAAAAGAAACTAAATTTTCGTCAATTCAAGAAAACGAAAGTCATGTTTTGTCAATCAGTGAATCAATCTACTGGTATATCAAAAGAAATTTTTTTTTTTCGTTTTATTCAATCATAAAATTAAGCGCGTGTGCAGTAAGAAGTGAGTATTGAATCAACTATTGACAAAGTTACTTCACGCAATGGTGACGTGAGAATTATTAAATTCTTTTTAATTCCTATTTTTAACGCGTTATTAAAAAGTATAGTCTTTTCTTATTCAGAGGAATTCACTTTGATAAAATAGAAAACTCAAGTCGAGGAACTGAAGAATATCACTAACATCTGCAACCCGCATTGAGAGTGTTAAATGGTACATATATTGGCAAAAATATTATCGGTAGCAGGTATAATAAGTGATCAATTTAGGAGATAACCTCTTTCGCTAGGCAGATAAAGAATGCGCCGAAAACCCAAAATGCAAAAGAATGCAATAATAATTTAACTTGCAAAACATGTGATGTACTTATAACGGGCAGACTGCGACTGGCAGTCTTCTTAAAACTGTAGAGTAGAGAAAACAAAAATACTATGCGGCAAGGGCAGAAGTGGGACTTTTTGAAAAGTGTAATTTTTTTCTTATTTTCTGTTTAAAATCCCTCCTGAACTTCAGGAAGAAGGAATTTAATCAGATGAATTCTAATATAAAAAAGCACTTCTACTAACATAAGCAGTGCCTGTATTTGCATACTAAAAAATATACGGATTTAAGAAAAAAATATAGATTCCACAAAAATTTGTTCCTTTATACGAACTGTCTACTATTACGAAATTTTCCTAGCTAGCGTTACGAAAATATCCATAATACTAGCCCTAACGCCATACTTGACCGGTTAATTTCACAAAAAATTCTGTACTAATAGTAAGTGCTTTCTTCATAGTCAAAATTATGATCTATGTTTTTAGTTTAAGTTGAACTTGAAAAACAAATAAAATTCTTTGATTGAAACATACCCATTTGTATTATATTTTGTCAAGTTTTTAAGATATTTAACACTGATATTAAAATAAAGAAATCGAAATTGTAACTATTTAGTTTAACTATTAAGTTTTTAAATTAATAAAATAGTTCAAAAAGTTCAAAAGAACTTTTATAGTACATGAGTCATTTAGTTCATGTTCATTATTTTTTCATTTTACCTGTATCGCATTGCTACCATTAATTTATTTTCTTCTCTTGTTCCTGAGCAGTTTTTTTAAAGTGTAGCTATTATGGAACCCACACGTTCGTTTTGCCATTGTGCGACCAAAATAATCCATTTTTCTCATTGATTATTTTCATAGCAGTCTGTGCTGCGATTTACTTTCTTTCACATATATTCTTTTCACGCAAAAAGCTCTTGTTGTACATATTTCAGCAGATTTTGATCATAAGTAAATTGATTCATTAAATTATATTAAAAATATATTATATATAATATAATGAATAAATAAAATGAAATAATTGAATTATAAATAAATACATTCGAATCAGGGAAAAATAATATCACTAATTCAGATTTAAAGAGTTTGATACGAAAATTTCAACATTTGTCTTTTAAAAACAAAAACAAAAGTTGAAAAAATAAGATATCTACATAAAATAATGTATATACTTTGAAATTCATACATAATTTAATAAAAAAATGTATTCAAATAAAACTGATATCTCACCAAAAAGATTGCGTACACTGTTAGAAAAATCTCTACTAAATTTAGTATACATGTAATGGAATCAAAAATGCATAACATGAAATTAAATTTAGTATACCAGCATACAGTAAATTTAGTATATTCATACTGAATTTAGTATACACGTATATCAAATTTAGTGTACGCGTGTACTAAATTCAGTATAAATATACTAAATTTACTGTACGCTGGTATACTAAATTTAATTTCATGTTGTGCATTTTTGCTTCCATTACATGTATACTAAATTTAGTAGAGATTTTTCTAACAGTGCATGCAAAAACTCTACTAAGTAAATATTTATCACTAACATCGACAATCTGAAACCGAAAATGTTGTGGCATCTTCAATGTGATATATCTTTTTGGATTCTGGGTTGATCGAAAAGTATCCTAAGACTTTCTATAGAACCCTATAAAAGGAGAATATAACTGAAATTTGAACTAAAGGATTATGCTAAAAAATCGAATTTCTGAAAAATGGAGGAACGCTTTCTTCTATAACATTTTTTGTTTGAAAAATAGCCAGAACTATTTTTGAAAGGTGTTTGGAACTCTGAAACTAAGCTAAATCTACTCACAAGTAGGAACAGGATTAATGTCCTGACAACCATATTTGTTCGAGCTTTTGCACGTTATTTTACGATTGTCTCAAATTTTGTATGTTTACTTTTGCGTAATAAGTGAATTTGTTTTTAATCGTTATATTACTAGATGCCACCTTATACAGCCGAATCAATTTGAAAATTGCAGATTCAAATTCTTCTAATTAGAAACAGGGACGAATCCAGAAATGAATTTTTTTTATACGGCGTTCCCCCTTCACCTGAGAAACGGAGAATCATCATCAGAATTTTCACTCAGGGGGAAGAATTAAACGATTGAGCTTCTTTTTCAACCCTGAAAATGTGCATGGTTTGCATATATTGTACAATATATCACAGCGTTTCTGGAAAAAAATTGAGAGTCAATGCTGGCAATTAGAACGGAATAAAAAAATTCTTTGAAATTTTGAAGAAAATAAAATTTCAATTAAAGCTTTTTGTTACAACATATTTTTTGCGAGCATGATCCCAGTGGTGCTTCACAGTTGAAAAAAAATTATTTTGTTTGCCCCAATAAAGTATGCAATTCCATGGAAACGAGGGGTCTTCCCAATTTTAACTCATAACTCTTATAAATGAGCATCATAGATACGCTTTTGCATAGGTTTTACTTTACATATTGCATTTTCTATCTTTTTTCTGTGCTATTACATGCGCCATACACGTACATGCTACATACACCTATAATGTGTAGGATAAACGAAATATGCACTGTGCAGACCGCCTAAAAATATAACATATTTCCACAGCAATGCTAATAAACGATTGCGGGGAAAATCTGAAAAAACAATATATTTTTCGAGATCTCTTGATCCAAAGTGTTAATATGAGAGACTAGGAAAATCATAGATATAGAATCTTAGAAATAGTCATACTTAAAATATTTCTTCCGTGAACTGCTGACATTCGCCAAAACCGTTTTTAAGTTTGCCCAAGGTATACCACATGGAGGACGTCAGACAGGTTTATACGTCTAAAAATTCTATACACAATATACATTATATAAAATATATGCACTATATACATTATATAAAATATATACACCATATACACTATACAAACTATATATACCTATATGAACTCAAAACTATATACATCTTATTATAAATCTGTACTGCCTTAAAGAACTATATTTTTAATCTAATTTCAGAAAATGAAGTATACACGCTAAATAATAAACTACTACACTATTATATATTGCACGCACTACGTACTTATATAGCTATGCACATGTCAGTACGTGAGCTGCGTACACTACATTGGAACACGATTCTTAGTCATAGAATTCATTCAATCTTCATCACTATCCTCATCTATTACAGGATCAGTGTTATTTTCTGTGAATAAGTGACTGAGAATTTCAGCTGGTCTCACAATTTTTGTTAAATATTGTTCGTGAGACAGATCATATATATGTGACGCGATCTGAAGAAAGACCTCTAAGCGGCCAAAAATCGATTCTCTGATTTTTAATGTTTTACGTAGATTCAAACTTGCTCTTTAAGATGGTATGGTTAAAAAAATTCCATCATCAATAATTTATTCCGTACAAGCGTGTAAACATTGTCGTTCTATGTCGTTCTATCGGCCCGTCGCGTCGCCACTTCTCCTGCTTCTTCTCTAAAATTTGCGTTTGGCCGGTTAGGGGTCTTTCTTCAGATCGCGTCACATATACCTACTTCATTTTCTGAAATTAGGTGAAAAATATAGTTCTTTAAGGTTGTACAGAATTAGAATAAGATGTATATAGTGTTGAGTTCATACAGGTATATAGTTTGTATAGTGTATATAATGTATATATTTTCTATAATGTATATAGTGCATATATTTTATATAATTTATATAGGGTCTAAAATGTTTAGTGGTATAAACCTGACTGACAGCATCCACGTGGTATAACTTGGGCAAACTTAAAAATTGTTTGGCGAATGTCAGCAGTTCAGGGAAGAAATATTTTAACTATGACTATTTCCAAGATTCTATCTATGCTTTTCCTAATCGCTCATATTAACACTTTTAATCAAGAGATCTCTAAAAATGTAGTATTTTTTTTAGATTTTTCCCGCAATTGATTGTTAGCATTGCAGTGGAAATATGTTATATTTGCAGGCGGTCTGCACAGTGCATATTGCGTTTATCATACACATTAGGTGTATGTAGCATGTACGTATATGGCGAATGTAATAGCATACAAAAAAGATCAAAAATACAAAATGTAAAGTAAAATCTATGCAAAAGCGTATCTACGATGCAATAATAAATGAAATAATCTTTTTTAACCGTGAAGCACCACTGAGATCATGCTCGCAAAAATATATATTGTAAGTAAGGGTGTGGGTGTATTGAAAAAAAATTGCAGCGGTACCAAAAAGCTTTCATTGATCAAAACAATGAATAATAATACTATTACAGATGTTTTGGCATGAAATTAATTTTTTCACTGATACCAATGGTTCTAAAAGTTAGTATTTACACTTATAATGACAAAGCAAAAAAAATAGTTTTCAAACAGAAAAATCGGTGCAAAATAGTTATGTGGGTTCATACACACATTTTTATAACTATATATAATATATCCATACATTTCGTAAGTTTTTTACGAGGGGTTTCAGGTGTTAGCTGCCACCTTTTGCTCTCGGGTTTTCTGACCAATTTTGAAATTAAGAGTGAAGGGAAAGGAAAGAAAAAAAAGGGGTGGGGAGGAGCTCGCAACACTCAAAATGTATTGTTAAACTTGTTAAACCTAACTTTATTGATTGAAATTTATATATTTTTAACTTTATTTATAATTATAGGCAATATTTATACATCTTAATCCTTACTGCATGAGTTGGAAAAAATATCTGGTTGAAGCGAAAATTTCTTTCTCATGGGATAAAAGTTATTCAGGGTTTGAGCAGATTAAAAAACCATTTTCACAATTGTTGAAGTCTTTTTATGGCGAAAATTGCACTGTGAGCAGTTTTTTATTTTTATTGTCTACATTTTAGTCTTATTATTCATTTTTATTATTCGAATACGATTAATAATGTTACTTTGAATCGCCTTTAAAATGTAAATTGGACCCACCATGAAAAAATGCATTTGATCAAAAAAATTAAATGGAATTTAAAAACACCGACAACCTTTATTTAAGTTTAAAGTACAAAACAAATTTCGAACGTATCGTTTCATGAAAATGGTATATTTATAATTTTGTTTAAATTGAAAAAATAAACAATGAAAAAACGTACATTTCAGTATCAATATGAATTATAATAATATACAAGAAAAATATAAAATTAGAAACAAAAATATTAAAATGATGAAAAATAATTATTTTTGTACATTATTTTGCAATATCTGAATAAGCAGTCCCAGACCAAGGTATCTAAGATTTAATGTAATAAATTTTCAATTAATTATATATACTTTTAATATTTAAATTCTCTATAATGTTAAATTCGCCAACAGCGATACCACGTACTTGGATGGGTGACCGTTCAGGAATACTGCGTGCTGTTGGCCCGTCGTGGGTGTGGTGGGCCCACATTGGTAGTAAATATCCACCTAGAAACACTACCCGAATCGGGTAGAGTGAGGCAATGAACTTTCGAGGTCAAACTGCTGATCAATGTATGTATGTATGTATAATGTTAAATTCTCACCGGAACAGAGAACATAACATAACATTCGACTTTTCAAAGTTTCGTAAAATTTCCTCGTTTTAAGATTTCCTGAGGAAGAAATTTTTCTTTTGCAAATATGGGTTCCTTATTTATCTGTCTTTTTATGTCGTCTTTTTTATAGAGTTTCTCATGCTTGAAATATAAGCTGTTTGGTCAAAAATGAAATTTTCTATTTTTTAGTAGCATTTTCAATAGGTTAAACCAAAACTATTGGTTAACGAATTCAAAGTTTTTCTTTGAGAATCTTTCAAAGAGTGTGCAAAAGCGCAAATCATTCTGATAATGCAATAATTCTGTCGAAAGTTAACATCAACGTGTATAAATTTATTTACCGTACCTCAAACATGTGCAATAAATTATTTTTATTATGTAATGTATCAGATAGTTATATAAATACATTTCAAAAATATAGGCCCTCCTTTGACCCTCTATAAATGTAAATGAAACTTCTTTTGGACCTACTTTGCCCTCGACATCCTCTTTTGATTCTTGTAGAACCTCTTTAGTCCTCTTTTCAACCTCTTTAGCCCTTTTCATGGTTTTTCAATGTATTTTCGAAGTCCTCGTTTAAGCCTCCATGACCCTCTTTATGATTTTAAAAATCTTTTGACAGTATGTAACCTCTAAAGTAGTCTTACTTAGGGCTGCTGAATTCAAAATAATGTAAACTTTAATAACGAAAATTTGGTTAATAATAATAAATGAATGATTATCAATATATTAATTTTTGACTGTTTTCAAATATACATTGATAGAAAAACCTTCATATGCGATATATGAAGTAGATAGGCGCGCCTAAACCTGCGACATTTTTTTTTAATTTCAAATAGGTGTTGCATTAACCAAATACAAAAAATGTAATTATTTTTGTTGATATTTAAAAAAATTATTTTACTTTCAACATAGATCTGAAAATAGATCGGAAATAATCTTATCAGTACATGCACATTAAATAATCATAGCACGTGCTATATTCATAATAGGACCTTTTTTCCTTAAAGTTAATTTTATTGCGTCTATCTTCAAGGTTCCGTGAAGTTTAATAATCGCCATATTTTACGCGTAAATTTTCGTAATCGCCAGTATAATAGCAGTGATTTTGTTCCAAATTTATCAGTCATGCTTAAGAAATCCTTCTATAGCGGACATGAAGATTATTACTGGAATTCCCTTACTTACAATCGCGGTTTTCCTGCTTCATTTTGTTGGTACATAAGTGTAATAAGACCGTGGCTACGGATAGTGAACTTTCGGTACGATAGACGGATTTTTTCGATATACATAGTCACTGACTTTTGATAATAATAATTTTTTCGTGAAATAAATACACGCATTTAGTAGTTGTTCAGAATTAGATCCGTAATTACAATTAAAAATAGTATAAAATATTTATTTTTTATTCTTCAAATTTCACAAAGTTTTTCATGCAAGAATTAAAAATTTCGATCACTCCAAATTATCGAAATACCACGCTGTAAAAAACCTTTAGCCTGGTCAAAATGGATTTTCACAATAAAATACACAAAAATTACAATTAGTACAATGCAGTGAAAAATATAATTTTCTGTAAACATTTTTAATGACTTGTAGTAAATGTGTCGGAATTCTAGAAAAAAATGGTACCATCTAGTAAAAGTTCTCTATACTTTTCTACAGTTTAAAAAAACAATTCAAAAAATCTACTACATATTTCAATTTTTTCTATTACTCGCACGTATTTTTTGGTGAAAACATATTTTAACCAGGGTAGTTTCATTTCAAACAGTACAAAAGAATACTATTATTATATATTAATTGTTCAATGTTTGAATTTAAAAACTTTTTCAACTTAAAAAATTAAAGCTTCAAACATTTGAAATTTCTAACTTAAATGACCACAATGAAATTAATATATATATATATATATATATATATATATATATATATATATATATATTTTTTTTTTTTTCAACGCTGCACAGTGCGGGCTAAATCGGGAATTTACTATTCAAAATCACCTACAGCCTACAATTCTCAACCGATTTTCAATTTTTTTGTTAGAAGTGATCAGCGATAGTTGCACAAGAGCGTCTATAGATTAGATTTTTTAATTTTCGTCATTTTCTATTTTTTATATAAATATACAAAGAGCGAAAATGAGACCTTTTTTAATTATTATTTTTTATCTTCAAATCAATAACTTAATTAATCTCATCCTCGACGAAAATAAGTGTCGAAGTATCCAAAGAATATAAATAATTTACAGGATATCGAATCTAATTGTTATAAACAAATTATATGAACAAAATTTCAACGTATTGGAAGTTTTACTTGCAAAGGATATTTGTAAATTGAAATTGCTTGATTTTATCAACAGGATCATGTTTGATCATGAAAATTTATTGTATGTTATAATTTGTTCATTTTATAAACAAATGCATAGTGTAGGCGTTTATTGGCAGAAAGTAATCATTTTTCTTTCTTAGTACCTTTAAATGATATGAGTGGTAATATTTAGTGATTAAGATTGGTCATTCGATATTATTTCTTCGTTTTATAAACAAATTTTATAAACAAATGCATAGTTCGACCATTTGTAGATAGAAAGTGGTCGTTTTTCTTTCTAATCGTCTTCAAATTACATAAGTGGTGATATTTAGTGAAGAAGAGTTGTCAATCGATATTATTTGTTTATGTCATAAACAAATTTAATAAACAATTGCATAGTTTGACCACTTATAGATAGAAAGTGATCGTTTTTTATTATTGCCTTCAAATGATATAACTGAAATGTTTTGTGATGTTCTAGAAGAATTAGCTTCCAACTTGTACTTGTCAATCATTTCAATAATTTCAGGATCCATTTCAAATTCATTCTTGCTCCACTTTGAAGACACTTTGAAGACGATTAGAAAGAAAAACGATCACTTTCTATCTATAAATGGTCAAACTATGCATTTGTTTATAAAATTTGTTTATAACATAAACAAATAATATGGATTGACAATTATTCGTCACTAAACATCACTACTTATGTAATTTTAAGACGATTAGAAAGAAAAACTATCACTTTCTGTCTATGAATGACCAAACTATGCATTTGTTTATAACAAAAACAAATAATATCGATTGACAATTCTTCGTCACTAAATATCACCACTAATGTAATTTGAAGACGATTAGGAAGAAAAACGATCACTTTCTATCTATCAATGGTCAAACTATGCATTTGTTTATAAAATTTGTTTCGAACACGGAAAAAAGTAGATAGTTAGATTCACTTTTATGTATTGTTAACATGAAGTTTACTTGTTCGCATTGTAGAAGAAACAATTCAAATAGTTTTTGATACTGAATGAGATAGTGATCTCAAAATATACAAAACCTAAAATCAGCATTACTACTTCAAATTGTAAAAAGAAAGATTACTAGAACAAGTAGCTTCAATAACTATTTGTCCGGGAAAAAATAAAATTAGTTAAATACACAATTTTGATATGTTTAACATCGTTCTCATAAATATTTCTTTCCAAGATTTGTCATTTCATCCTTACTATAATTAATACTTTCAATCTAAATTTAAAACAATTGAAATCGGTGAATATCTTCTGTTTTCTTTCTCAAATTTACAATTAAAAATTTTTTTTTAATTACAAAAAAATTTGCCTTATTTAAAATTTTTTGAAAATATACAAAAACATGTTTTTTGGATTGATTCGAACCTGAAATTGAGTCAGCTTGAACCAAAGAAACATGTTATTATTTTTCACCCATGGGAAACATTTTTTTCGTTGTGTTTATAACGTTTGAAAATCGCAACAAAAATGAAATCCCAAAAATCCTAATTCACGACAAACATTTTTTTCCGAAAAAGAAAAATTAAAAAATGTTTCTTTGGTTCAAGCTGAATAAATTTCAGTTTCGACATATTCAACTTTTTTTTAAATGTGTGCATATGACTCAATCTAAAAAAAAACATGTTTTTGCACATTTTCAAACAAATTGTAACTGAGCAAGAAATTTATTTTTAACTTTCGCAATTTTAAATTTTCAACGAGTAAGATAATTTTTGAACAAAATAGTTGAATTGCTGAATTAAGAACATCAGTTTTTAACCAAAAATCGAATAGTTTTATTTTCGTTTCAAAAAATTAATTTTCAATTGAAAAAACTGAATTTTCTCCCAAATTGTTGAATTTTGAAGCCTTAATGAAGAATTTTCTACAATGCAGTTGATTTTTCAACACGAAAATATGAATTAATAATCAAAAAGTTAATTTTCAACCAAACATTACAATTGTTAGTTTAAAAACCTATTTTTTAACAAACAAAACAAAACTTTAGCTAAAATGATGAATTTTTAACTAAAAAATGAATTTTTAACAAAGTTGTTCAAAATTCGACCAATTAGTTGAATTTGCCACCAAACTATTGAATTTTCCAGAGAAAATTCAAATTTTCTACAAAACAGTTGAATCTTTAATCCGAGAGCACGAATTTTCTACAAGAGTTGAGTTTTCAACCAAAAAAGATTTTTTAGCCAATGAAGAAAAAAAATTGTATTCAAAATGTCGAATTTTAAAGCAAGAAGATTATTTTTCTACAAAAAAAAGGACGAATTTCTAACAGATTACATAAATTTTTAACCAAATATTTGAATTTTCAAAATAAAAAAGATCAACTTTGAACCAAAAATGGAATTGCTACATTTTCATTTCAAGAAACTAATTTTCAAATGAAAAAACCAATTTTATACCAAATTATTGAATTTTCGTGCCAAAAAAAGTACTTTCTACAATACACTCGAATTTTTAACTCAAAAATATAAGCTTCCAATACAAAAAATAATTTTCAATCAAAAGTGGCAATTTTTAGTTTGAAAAAGTGAATTTTTAACAAAGTAGTTTGATTTTCAACCAAAAAGACAGCTTTTCAACAGAATGAATATATTTTCAACCAAATAGTTACATTTTTAACCAACTTTCTCCCAAAAAATATAACTTTTGAACGAAATTTGAACATGCAACCAAATAGTTGAATTTCCGACTAAAAAAGATCAATTTTCAAACACAAATGGAATAGTTCAATTGTGAGTTTAAAGAAATTAATTTTCATCAAAAAAAAGTTTCAAAAATAGTTAAATTTTCAAGTAAAGATTTAAAAAAATTAAAAATTGCTCAAGTTAGAACATTTAAAATTGCAGTTGATGAGTTTGGAATATTCCATTTTTTAATTAGGTATTTAACTTTGTACATTTCAACTAAAATCTATTAATCTTCTAATACTTATTTAAAAAATAATATATATTTTGTAACTGTTCCAATTTTATATTGGATAATAACTTCTGTCTGCAGTTTTCACATTTTCAACTTGCTTTAAAATGTTTCATCTTCAAATTTGTTTAAGAGTATTTATTTTTAATGGTCTGCACTTGCAACGTGTACCTTATTTATTCATAAATAATTTATTTAAGTGCTATAATTGCTTTAATTATGATTCAATAATGGGTACCATTTCAAATATCGTATATTTAAAGAGAAAGGGGGAAAAGGGGGAAGGTTTTCTCGGAACCGAATATTTTTTGTTTGTTTGAAACAGTTTTTATTCTAATTCAGCATCCCCATATCTCATGAGAAAAATTTAATTTGTGCAAAAAATTTAAATTTAATTCACTATTCAACGTTTGTCTCATCTTAAAATAGTGATTTCGATTTTGCATTTGATGTATTATTACGATGTTTAAACTATTTTTTATTTATATATCAGTTATGTAAATGAATGTTCCGTTTTAAATAAAGTAAGATGATAATAAAATAAAATCAAAATTCCAAAACTTTCATTCGAAAACATTTTTTCAAGCCTTAATTTTCAATAATACAAAATATGTACTTTTTAAAAATTGTAATTTAATTCATTTTATAATAATATACATATAAATTACTAATAATATATTTACTGTGTGAGTTAATACTTCTAAGCAAAATATTTTTCCCAAGCTCGTTACAAAATATTAGAAATCATCAGTAAGAGATTAATTAAAAAAATGTTAAGTAAACATTTCTTATCATTTCTTAGCTGGCCACGTTTTTCTCAGAGGAACCGCTTGACCGAGAGTTTGTCAGAAAAATCTAAGCGGTTCCGTAGCTCACTTGACTAATCCGTGCGCTAGATTTAGGTTTTAGGACAGGTTTTAGGTAGTTAGGTAGGGTTCGATTCCCCAGCGGGGGCGATTTTTCAAAGCGTTTGAGCATGCGATCATATGTGTAAGTCTCTGTGCATGCAATTGTGTAAGAATAATCGTAAATTAAGTGCAGTAATCATATATAAAATAATTTTTTCCTTTTCGAATCGATCGACATTTTACATCATTTTTGTTGTCGAAAGTTTCGAGCTAATCTATTTATAAATCGTTTATAGAATGCGTGCACTGCATATATACATATACATATATGCGTTACAATGCGAAATCGGCAAAGTTACTCTTCGCGGAAGTAAGGCATACTACACGAAATAGTAACTCTTAGTCTCCTGAGTGTGGACGGTTACCAACTGGTGCAGTGCATCCTACTATTTGAAATTGTTCATCCTACTCTTTTAAGAAGTCAGTTCAAATAACCTGAATGCGAAATAGTAATTTTAACAAAATTCACCGACGAAAAGCTGCGGTTCAATTTAAAATAGTTAGAGCTGCTGGTTCACAGAGTTTTTTTAACGATCCACTTTTTTCCGTGAACATAAACAAATAATATGGAATGACCAATCTTAATCACGAAATATTACCACTCATGAAATTCAAAGGTACTAAGAAAGAAAAATGATTACTTTCTGCCAATAAACGCCTACACTATGCATTTGTTTCATAATTTGTTTATAAAATAAACAAATTATAACATACAACAAATTTTCATGATCAAACATGATCCTGTTGATAAAATCAGGCAATTTCAACTTACAAATATACATTGCAAGTAAAATTTCCAATACGTTGACATTTTGTTAATATAATTTGTTTATAACAATGAGATTCGATATCCTGTAAATTATCTATATTCTTTGGATACTTCGACATTCATTTTCGTCAAGAATGAGATCAATTAAGTTATTGATTTGAAGATAAAAAATAATAATTAAAAAATTTCTCATTTTTTTCGTAAACCTCCAACCTGGTTCCATAGTAGTAAATCGGTAAATTCTAAAAAAATTTAAATACCTAAATTTGTTATTTATAAATAATTTATAACACATTGTTAAGTACTATTATACAAAATTAATTACTTCTTTGATTCCAGAATATCACTCTGAAAAAACTACAGGTTTGCTTCAGTTAAAAAATGAGCATTGTTAAAAATAATTAATACAATCTGGGGAAATATTCCCGTTGTTCATTGTATTCAATTTGGGAAGAGAATTAAAGGTTCCCTAACAATAGTTATCTACAGTTTCATGATTTTGCTTTCTGTTTAAGTAGAAGTTGCATTTCTGATTTAATCCTAATGATTTAGGGATCATTTTATACCTTGAAAGATTCTCTAAAATTCTCTTTGGTATTTTTTTAATTGAAAAGTTGTATTTAAGTAAAATATTATTTATAAACATAAAAATTGTATAATTCCTAAATAATTTAAAAAAAATGAAAACTAAAATTACGTTGAACACTTTTTTTAAATCGAGGAAAATATCTTTTAAATACCGAACATGCAAAAAATGTATTTATTTTAATTGTTCGAAATTATATTATCTTTTAAACTCATTTAAAAATTTCCTGGGTAGTTAAATCAGGAAGATCCAAAATTAAGTGGCTTTTTCAGTATTATATTAGCCAATTTAAAAGTGTTCTAGGATTTTGCTCACGCGGGCCAGTGCAGGCTTTCGGAAAATTCAGTAATGCTTGTGTATTTCAAGAATTTTTGAAATGATTTGTAAATTTGAGGAAAATAGCCGCGTTATTAAATATAAAAAATTTAAAAGAGAATCTAATTTTTTTGAAAAAATAGTTCAATATGTAACTGTTAATTTAAAATAAATTTTTTGGAATTTCATGTTTTTTCTTTCGCTTCAGATATCAGTTGTAATTTTGATTCAATTTTCAACATTCACTACTTATTTTGTCCTCAAAATTTTTTTTACAATTCTGTTTGTAGGAGTTTCATTAAAAATATGCTAGCGAATTATTATAAAAAAGGTTTATTAATAATTTCTTTTGTAAAATTGTAACTTGTATAAAACTGATGTATTTTAATAAAACTCCCAGTAATAGAATATTTTACACGGAAAAAATTTATCCGTGAAGAAGTCACGAACTTGTAGCTAGGTCTCGGATACGAGATAAAAAAAATGAAACATTAAATCCTTATTTCTATGAGAAATATATGCATAAATTTCGAAGTTTCTTACGAACAGTTCGAATTTCCTACGAACAGTTCCTGAAAATTTCCGACTGAAATAAAAAGAGGAAAAATTTTATTTGTGCGATTTAATTTTATATTAATTTATAAATTCGCAACTCAGAAGATTCGAACCTCAAAACACTGCTGACTCACCAGTTTCTAAACATAAACCAGGAGTGGCTAAACACGCGCAGCCATCGAGGCCAAACAAAATAGGTATTATAAAACTTCTAGCCACTCATCCGACGAGCTCGAGGCACACATACGAGCGCACACACGCACCGCGCGTGTGTGCGTGGGCCACGTACAAGGAGACTTAGTTTCGAGTTCCCAGATTTGTCGGGCAAGCTCGTGAGTGCTCTGAGAATCTTTTCCCAATCACTCGTAATATTTTTGTAATTATTCACGTAAAAAAAAGTGTTGAACCGTTTTAGAATTTTCACATCGAGTTCGTCAATCTTTCTCAAAGTTCGCAGGTTATTTACGAAAATACATAAATATCCGATGAATTTTTCTCATATCCGAGACCTAGCTACTAGTTCGTGACTTTTTTACGGATAAATTTTTTCCGTGTAGGTGATCTTTTTAGGAACAAATAAATTACAATTTTTATTCAAAGCGAAAGAAAAAATCCAAAAAACGCCAGATACCTAATTTTAATGAAACAGTTACATATTGAACTACGTTCTCAAGCCAATTATAGATTCTCTTTGAAATTTTTTATATTTATCAATGCAATGTGGTTATTTTCCTCAATTTTATAAAGCACTATTAATATTAATTTTATAAACCATATCCTTAGATAAATATTTTCAATTAAAATTTTCATTTGTATTTACTCTGAAGAAATATTTCTTAAATTATAACTAAATCCCCTTAAAAAAAGAATTCTGCAGGTACTTTTTAAAACTTTTCAGTCATGACATTAAAATATTTTTAAATATTTGAAATTTAGAATTAAACTTGTTTCAGGCCATAAACGTGTGGAAGTGGATTCGGCAAGATGAATTTTCCACAACATAGGCAATCAGACTCAGCAAGGATGGATAAATTTGTTATGCCAAAAATATTTAATATTTATATCTGTTGTCACATTCTAAGTTCCAGAATAAATTATTTCAGAATTTAAATTGATTCATTATTTTGAAATACTTGTATTAAAATATTTTTTTGATTATTTAATAGCAGAAACATTTCTATTTAAGTATATTTATGTATTATTTCAAACTTTTTCCAAACACTTTACCTCTTTCTGTATCAAAATAATGAACTGATAGGAAAACATTTTTTTACAAACACATACTTCATTAAAAATTATATTTGACCTATTTTCAGGAAGTGGAATTTCTGAAGAAAATGGAAAATGTCACTACGAGTGATTTTTTAATAATTCATGTGTTTGTTGAAAAAAATCCTGTTATTTCATTATTTTAATTAGGAAAGAAATGAAATTAATATTAAGCAATTTGAATTTGCCGCCAAAAGTTTCCATGCAAAACTGCTGTAATAATTGATCAACTATTTTCACAGTGGCCCAACGATCAGCGTAGTTTAGTTCCCACATATTTATAAGATGTCAACAAGACCGAAAATTACACTTGTACAAAAATTATGAGTTTAATGACTGTGAATGCTCTGCTGAATGATAATCTGAAGAATGATGCTAATATAAAATATCATATGTTTTTTTTTAACTTAATCTACTTTTGTACAAAAAAATGTTGTCTTTTTCGAAATCTAATGATTTTTTACGAAAAATACCGATTTACGATGTAACCAAACCTGAAATTGTGAGAAAACTGCGAATTTTCTTTGAAATGCTTGAAATATAATTTTTTTAAATCGAAACGGCCAACTTCCTACGGGATGAACTAACATATCCAAAATTGTTGAAGAATTCTAATTCTTGATCAAATTCTAATGATTTTTGTTTCAAAATCCCAATTTTCGATGTAATACAACAGTTTAATATAGAATTGTTCAAAACTTATGAATCTTCTTTGAAATCTAATAATATTTCAATTTACGAAAAATGACACAATCCAAGATTGTCCAAACTTTTAAATTTTATTATTTTAAACAAAAATCATTGAATTTAAGTTTAATAATTTTTGTCTAAAATACCAATCTCATGTGAAAGACACTATTATAACTTAAAGTTGTTGAATAAATCTTCGAAATCTAATCTTTTTTGTTCAAAATAAGCGAATTCCTGGGAGAAATCTTGATGAAGATTGTGGTTTTAAAATGCTAATTTCTGGCGAAAACATGAAACATGTATAATATTTCCAATAATTTATTATATAATTTAAAAGTTTTAATTCAACCGCGAAAGATTATTTAAAAAGCATATATGTTTGTCAATTCGCATAAGGTTTTCTATATGCTTTTTCTTATAGATGCAGTTCTCAAAATCATATTTTCAACCACAATGATTCCGACTGGGGCTATTATGGTACATTTTGGGGTATATATGAGGCAACAGTTATGCTCTATAAGTCAGTGGAATTTTACTTATTTTGAGTAAGACTGTCTGTACATCTTATAGATAATATTCGTAGGATATACAGAAAAATTACATTAATAAACAAATGTTTTCTACAGAGTAATACTTTAAGTTCGTAATAGCCCCGGAAAATCAAACCAGCCCGCTTGTCGGGATGCTAAACAGATATTTTCCCAATGTATATGCGAAAACGTCACAAATCTCAATTTTTTACCAAATCAAGGCCAGCTAATCCTCAAGGAAATAACAATATACCTCAAAATAATGAGAATCCTCATCCACCTCCATCTCATCCAAAACCTCGACGTGTAATAATTTCCGGTGGTAAACATCTTTATTATGGTCATAATCCTAGATACCAGTTATTCATTCAGGAGAACATTCCGAGAACTAACATATATGAGTACGGTCCGTCAGGCGAAACTTCTTACGTGCCTTCCGATATGCATGCGCATTCGGTTAGTTATGTGCCTGCGAAAAGACCTCCTTCTTCGGCATACTTGCCAACAAAAGATGTCATGCTACACAGGAACGACGATGAAAGAAGAAAAAATAAGTAATAAAGGAAAAGCAAATAGATATTTTCATTTCAATTCGCAAGTTTGTGGTGCACATACGAGGCCGCCATGATGCTTTCTGCGAGTTCAGACTATTGAGTATTCTAACATTACGTCACACTCCGTCAAATTTTTTGGATTAAAGTAAGTGAAAAATTCTGATATCGCTTTGCTTTTGAGATAGAAAATCCATTTCTCTTATTGTTGGCAATTTGGGAAGTATGCGATTTGTCAGTCCATCAAGAAAAATTATAATTTGCCGTGATTGAGGTTAGGTTGCATTGCCCTGGCGGACCGAACGAACGGAACGGATACGCTACAGCGTATCCTTATAGTATCCACATCGTATCCTCTCCGTATCATGCAAAAAAAACTCATAAAAAAAGAAAGATTAACATTTCACTTGTTGAAATTCGGATTCTACGTGAAATTTTGAGTTAAAAGGTCACAGAGTAATCGCAATAGTTTTTCTTTCAACATTAAAAACTGTTAAAAAATATAATACTTATCGATGACGTGCGCTGAAGGCGACCTCAAACGCATCGTCGTTCAGTAGCAGTTAATAAGCGTTATCCGTCGACGATGCGTTTGAAGTCGCCTTCAGCCCACGTTATCGATAAGTATTATATTTTTTTAAAGTTTTTAATGTTGCAAGAAAAACTACTGCGATTACTCCGTGACCCTTTAACGCAAAATTTCACATAGAATCCGAATTTCAACAAGTGAAATGTTCTTCTTCCTTTTTTAATGAGTTTTTCTTGCATGATACGGAGAGGATACGATGTGGATACTGTGAGGATACGCTGTAGCGTATCCGCTCCGTTCGTTCGGTCCGCCAGGGTGTTGTCACTGTTGGTGGTGACAGGTTTGGAATTTTGGTAGTGCGTTAAAGTGATTGAAGCACATAGTGTTTTTCAAAGACATCAAGCGATTCTTTTCTCACCTTGAAATATGACGCAAGGGAAAGTTACAAGGAGAAAATAAAAATTATCGAAAACTGTGATCCTTGCACGTTAAATGACTGAGATCTGAGAAGAGACTTGGGGCAGCTATCTGAGATTACTATGGTTGATCTGGTTAATTATTTTGTTTTAACGCATAGTTATTACACTTGTTCTCAATTGAAAGCTTACAAAAGCTTGTAAGCTTATAAGATAATCCTACTTTACCGGAAAAGTACAGCCCTGGCGTCGGCTGATAATGTGGCTTTCACACGCTCTGCAGCTTTTTGCTAAAATTCGTCGGTTATCAGTAAGATTTACATCAAATGAGGTGATGGTTATTTGCATTTACTTGCGCAGGATTGAATTTTGTGTTGGACTGCGTCTAGTTCTGTCAGAAAGGACTAGTTTTTTTCTGACTTGTGTAGTGCTTGGTGCAGAGTTCTTGGTGGCATTTCTGTCACGAAAGGTGCCATCTACTTACTGCACTGCGCTTAATGCAATACTTTTGTTCATCAGGTTTGTACTAATATTTCGTCCAAGGATCTTGAAGCTCTGAAAAAAGGCAATCAAAAATGGTTGCTGGACTCAAAACATTGACATCTCTTTTTGACACATTTGAAGCCAATCAGGATACCTTCAATGCTTTAATTGAAGCCTTCGTCAACCAAATCAAGGAGGACCTCACAACCAATGCATGTCGGATAAGTACTCTTGAGACGACTGTAGCATCGAACGTGTCAAACATACAGGTTCTACTCAGGCCTCTGAGCTTTTTTATCTCGAGCGTAAATGTCGCTCTCTCGAACAGGCTTCCCTTGCCAACACACTTGAGATACACGGATTATCTCAGAAACCTTCGGAAAATCTTCCGGAAATATTGGGAAAAATTGCTAATGCTCTTGGTGCCCCCCTTGCGAATGATAGTCTCCTAAATATTTACAGACTCAATCGAACTGGATCAAATTCACGAATCATCCAATGACCGCCTATCATAGTCGAAAAATTTAAACAGTTAGCTGGTAATGAAGCATATGCGCGAAAAAAATCGGTGACAAAACTGATAATGACGCATGTATGCGCACTTGGAATAAATGCCACGAAACTCAATGAATTTATTGAAAAAATTGGTCAAAACTTAGAACTTCAAAATGGCGGATCCAATATGGCGGAACCAATATGGTGAACTAAAATGCAAAAGTCACATGATTTTAATGAAAGTCAGTACTAAGTTGTTTTTTTAGGTCTTCCATGATGAATACGGAATAATTTGCTTCTACCAGTTTTGGCACACAACGCCGATTTCGAGCCCACCAGTTAACTGGTTAAGAAGCAGCAGACATGTGCCACTATTACTGAGCAAAGAAAGAAGAACCGTGACTTCATGACAAGCTCAATTGGTTGGCCTGAGCAGGAAAACAACATCCTCTACATTAGAGAAGCTCTCACTCAGTATTTTTGGCAGATATACAAAGGGGCGCTCGAGCTGAGGGGGAACAAGAAAATAAAATATTTATGGATCAGTGGCGGGAAAATCTTCTGTGGAAAGGAGGACGGCTCAAGGAGAGTTATTCTCACCCACCTACAGGATCTCTACTTGCTACGATAGCAATCAAGGTGTTTACAGCTAAACTTCCACGGCGTGTCAACGGCAGTCACCGTATATTCTTTTTCCTTGAATGGTGTTTCTGCCGTAGTCCTTGTGGTAGTACTTTGCATATGCATAACTTCTCTTATTAGCCATTTTCCTTTCTCCTCCTTATTGTGGTTATATCATATTTTACTGCAATATATTTAATGCGTTTGAGTGATTATATCTATGATTTAAAGAGCTTTGTATCGCGTGAAGGTGGATGTAGTCGGGCCTATCTTGTTTATCTTGAGAGCTTGGTTCGGAATATTGTTTGTCACATGTCTTGACGGGTCTCCTCATTTGCTTCAGCCTATCTCTCACGTCTTGTACTTGCACTCATACATATGGATAAGCTAAAAATTTGTCACGTCAATGCTCAGTCTCTCCAGGCCCATATTCTTGAGTTCAGATATTTTTCCAGCTCTCGTGATTATTATATCATTGCAGTTTCAGAAATATGGTTGAAACCTGATACCTCCTTCAGTGCTGCTGCGATCGAGAATTCTTTGTTACTTCGTCAGGACAGAGTGGAGAGAAGGTAAGATGGGGTATGCCTTTACTTACATGCAAGTCTCTCAGGCTACGTGATTGGCTCCAATCCACATGAAAATTATCCGATAGCGAATATCTATGTCATGCAACCTCAACCGGAGAAGATCAGTTGTGAGTAGGGGTGATTTACAAACCCCCAAATGCCAATTACAACAAGGAATTGGAGTCGGATATTTTTGCGCTTGTTCCTAATTATGATAACATAATTTTAATGGGAGATTTAAATACAAATCTAAATACATCTAACAATCTAACGATTTACTTGAAGTCTGTGGTTTTCCCTGCTGGTTTGTCGATTGTTCCGCATGATTCCAGTCACCACACTGACCAGAATAGCACGCTGATTGACCTTATCAGTAGATGATTTCGAGAAAGTAACTGCTAATGCGCAGCGCCCTATTGTCTCCTTTCCAATCATGATATGATCCACATTGAATACCAATTATCCTGTAACCTTCCAACCAGGCCAACTGCCACGCAGATCCGTGGTCATAATAATATTAAAGTGCAGGAATTTCATGACCACCTAAACACCTACGATTGGGATAATATTTTATTCATCTTTTTGAGTCATGATGCGTAATTGTGGCAAGTTTGTGTATAGTGAAGTAAGGTCCTGAGAAATCATCTGTTTGCTTCAGACATGTACATAACATTGGTGAAATTTTATTTCGCAATAAGCAATCTTGAATAATTATTACTTTCGCAAAGGAAAGTTCCATATACAGTGTCCACAAAGCTTTCGAGATTACATCGTAACTGAAAAAAAATGAATAATAATTATGTCAGATTTTTTGGCATGATATGAATTTTTTCACTGATATCAATAAGTATTCTAAAAGTTAGTCTTTACGCTTATAATGGCAAAGCAAGAAAATCGTTTTCTGAACCGAAAAAGCCTTGCAAAATAGTCCATACAAGCATTTTTTGTAACTTTATATTAGTAGTAATCGTCTTAAATTACGTAAGGTTTTTAGGGGTTGGGCACACCCTTTTGCTCTCGGTTTATTTGGCCAATTTTGAAATTAAGAGTGAAGGGGGAGGGAAGAAATTAAAAAAGGTGTGGAGGAGCGCAAAAAGTTCAAAATTTTTTGTTAAACCTAACCTTATTGATTGAAATTTATATATTTTAAACCTTATTCATAATTATCGGCAATATTTATACACTTTAAGCTTTATTATATATATGTGTACATATCGCCGAAGTCGTTTCACGGCGAGAATTGCACTTGCAGCAGTTTTTTATTTTTATCTCCTGCAGTTAAAATATTTTATTTATTTTGTATTTTAACTAATGCCAATAAATCGTCATAACAGTGTGAATTTAATCTGAAAACTTTGTATTTTTCAATACATTTGAGATTTAGGGGGCTAAATTGTGAACTAACAAAAAAAATGTCAGGTAATACTTTTCCCTACTGACGAAATTTTTTTCCTAATAATTTAAATACATTTGAAAAGATTGACCAGATATTACATCTATATTACATCAGTTCTTAAGAAAAAAATGAAGTCCTGATTCACATCTTGGAAGAACAAGGCAACTGACATATTTGGTTCTGCTTTTTAATTGAAAAAGCACTTTTTAGTTGATACAAATTATACTTCTGTCTATAGATACTAGTTTCCTTCATGTTATACTAATGATTTTTTTTCAATTAACCTCGACTTCCCACCTGCAGTTGAATGAAAAAAATTCCCAATTACGATTCATTAACTTGAAAGTTGTTTTCCAAATTAAGAGTAGAGGGAAAAACATTGCAATTGCTCTACTTTTTCATAACCATTGCAGTATTTAGCGTATTTAAAAAAAAATTCCTTGAAGCTTTTTAATATCTTAATTTTTATAATTAATTTATTAAGCTAAGATTAGATGTCGTAAAAGACAAATTAAAAACGATTTTAAAATTATGATCATTCAATCCACCATTTTGTCGTCAAATATTGTTCGATCAAATACCTCAGAATATTTTAACATTATAAACACTAAGCAAAGCAGGGCATGTAATAATTTTACTAGATGTGTAATTTTTTTAATGTTTGAAAAAGAGTCGAATGCGCGAATTTTTGACCACACGAATTTTTTCTGAATGATATAAGATGAATACATTAAAATTACTGTTATATAATATGAAGAATAGGTTTCTTTAAATTCCTTTGGATGCAACTTTTAAAGGTGAAGTTTTCAACTGATGGTGTATTGTTGCTTGTCATTTTTATATTGTTTCGTTTGAAGAATCGTCCAAACAGCGCAGTTTGCATTTCCTAAATATTATTTGCATCCAAAAATAAATGGAAAGAGTCTTTAAAACGTTTTTCGTTGTGTTTTTTTAGTTTCGATAGAAAGGCTAGGAAGGATAGAATTCTTTTTGATAATCCTAAGTATTATTACTGTTTGTAAAATAATAAGCGGAAATTTTAATTTTTTTTAAATTGTAATTATTTGTAAACTTTTGTAAAAGCGGGTGAATTCTAGCAAGCGCTTGAAGTTTCTAGAAGAACTATTTTTGTAATATTCTACCATTTTTAACGATTTTTTAAAAACTCATTGTTTATTCTCCTAACTTTTTCGACAATAGCGAAATAGATAGATCACCCTTTCCTTTTCTAGCTCCACCAATCAAGTTGCATGATTTTAGATATTCTTTCTATAAAAATCTGGACGACTAGCCTTAAAAACAATGAAAAATTACAATAATAATTCTACTAGAAAGTACATGTTTTTGCTATAATTCCGATATTTTCTAAAATTTTACAAGTAATTACATATTTTCACCAAAAATTATAGCTTTCACGTTATTGTACTTTATTGAATTTTAATGTATGAATATATACAGCACCAAACAAATTTGTTTTTTGCAATTAGTAGTTTCTTCCTCTTAAATTAGTACCTTAATATTTCAAACAATCGAATCAGTAAATTTCTGCTAATCTTTAGTGGCTTACTTTTTTTAGAGAATTAAAACCGTCAATTTGGAGATATTTTGTTGTAAATCTCCTAATTTTTAATTGTTTAATCCAAAAAATTACCATACTCAAATTTAACAGTTTTTTATACTTTTGCAAAATTATTTTTTTACGTATATCAAATTTTAAAGTGTTGATTTTTAGAGGTTTCCAATTTTAAAGTACAGAACGCGAAGAAGGCTTCCGATTTGATATTGTACAATTTCAATAAAAACTTATTGGATACAAAAAATGCAGCCATGTAAAAATTTATCAGAACAATAAATTCAAAGATCGCTCAAATTAAATAGAATCGGGGTAACAAAAAAATTTGCTATGTGACATTGCCAATTAAGAAAAAAACTAGGCAATAGAAAACATGCAAAAAAAGCCAATTTATTTTTTAATTTATGCCTATATGTCTACGAAACAGTTACTTGAGGTCGCTTGCCGACTTCTTCTCGGATTGATTTTTAAAATTATTTTGCTTTCTAGGTGAATATGGAAAGAGGGCGGTAATCCTCTTATCAGTATTCAGCAAATAATCAAGCATAAGCAGTATACATAGTAAGATCTTGTTTTTGCTTAGAATTTAGTTTATTGCCTCTATCATCAAGGTTCCGTA
The DNA here is from genome assembly GCA_932195095.1 of Andricus curvator. Classification (NCBI taxonomy): domain Eukaryota; kingdom Metazoa; phylum Arthropoda; class Insecta; order Hymenoptera; family Cynipidae; genus Andricus; species Andricus curvator. Next base: position 953 of record CAKNYM010013120.1, on the reverse strand, counting down.
TTTTTTAATCGTCCCCGCGGTTTTATGGGTACAGTTTCGTAATCGTCAGTATAAATAGCAGTGAATTTGTACCAAATTTATCAGTTGCGCTAACGAAATCCTTCGATAGCAAACATGAAGATTCTTACTCGAACTTTACTTTTTACAATCGCAGTTTTTCTGCTGGATTCTGTTGGTAAGTGCAATAATTTGGGTTTTCCATTTTTCATTGAAAAAAAATTTCTTAAAGTCAAAACGCACTGAAGCCTTTTTTTTCTTTTGTTGTACAAGACTGGTCTTTACCAAAGATGAAGCTAAACGGATAAAATTTAGAGGATGCTAATTGCTCAAATGCTCATGGACATGATAGCTAATAATGAGAACAGTCACGCATATTAAGGTGATGTATTACAGACACTCCATTTATAAATCCAAAATACAAGACATAGTCTCAAATTTTTACCCTTCCTTTGAACGTTTTTTTAATGAAGATTCATCTCATTTAGAGAGAAAAAACAAAATTCAGCCATTTACTGATTGGTCTCATTTTTTTTTAAATTTTGGTTCTTCTGAATGCAAACTTTTTATGCATGCTCCTTGTTTTTCATATTTAAATTCATGAGAAGCATGGATCGAAAAGTTTGAAGTCGGAAAAAACAAAATTTTGAAAGAAAATGAAACCAACACTAAATCCATATTAATGATGTCTATCAGTGCTTCTTACACTGATTTGTTTTTTCAATTTCAAACTTTTGGCGCATGCTGTGACTCTGTCTGTATGACTCAATGGCTAATCAGAATAAATTTCACGTGACATCATATTACCCTTCTCTGTACTAAATGTGTTTACCAAAATGTCGTCCTGGCGCATGTCATAAATATGGCTGTTGTCATTTTTCTTCTTGTTTTCTTCTTGATAATATTAAAATGACCTAAAAACTGTTGTGACAGTAGTCCCTCTTTCTTTTTTTTTT